>JARYGA010039859.1:0-28541 GCA_030545235.1 Helianthus tuberosus
GAAGAATTAAATTTCGGCACGTGTATCATTTTCAAAACTTCATTGCCATATCCCTATTATATATTTCAATTAAAAATTTTCTTTCACTCGCTTAATTATACCATTTCATACGCCCACACGTTAAATTTACGTACCTGGGGTCCATTCGTCTTATCACTTGTCTTGATGCTGGTTCTAGACTGCATTCCTGGATCATCCTTTCCAAGCAATTATGCTTACCTTTAGATATTGATCGAGTCATGGATTGTACGGGTTCCTTATCACAAGAGCACGCAGGTTTGAGTTCAAGTGCCTATCCTCTCGTACTTGATTCTCTCAAACCAGGGCTCTGATACCAACTTGTTAGGTCCTAATACGTATTTAACAAAAAGTCGCAGCGGAAATTCGTGCCATAAAATTTCTTTCATTACAAACGTCTTGACTTACTTGAAAGTTCGTTTTAATATGAATCTTTTACAAAAATAAAGAATAAGTCATGTTTACTAAAGTACATACTCAATTATTCCCGTACAATCTATCCTATGACTCGGTCTTCGATCTCTAATCCTCGTGATAATCGCCCGTGATTCGTACAACCTGCACTCACCACATACATTCATAACATTAGTGCACAATACATAAACAAGATTCATTCTCGTACACTCCCCATTTCGTTATCTTTCTAACTTTAAGCGTTTCCTCTACGTATCCATATCCTGGTGAGGCTTCAATAATGTACCTGCATTACTTTTCATTCTCAAGGCACACTATTAATAACGTATTACTCAACGTATCTAATTCATGCATACATACATTCTTACATGCATACATACACATCTACATATGTACATACCTTCCATTATCTCTACATACATGCATATACACATACATATCTTCATATATACATAAATACACATCTACATACGTACATACATCCCTACGTTTCTACATACATGCGTACACTCATACGTGTCTTCACATATACATAAATACACATCTACATACGTACATACATACTACGTACACGTTCAAGATCTTATATACCTCTTGTATATCCATACATTAATTACATGGTACTTAGACTTAGATTTATAGCCCATAGACGTCAAAAGAACGATCAAAATCATGTTTGGGAGGCCCGCCGTGGTCCACGGATAACAAACCGAAGCCTACTACACCCAAATCAACTTAGATAACAAATTTCAGGTTTTTGAACATGGGGAGGCCGTCGGCGACGACCCTAGGGGCGTCGGCGACGGCCCTTGCAATTGCCCGTAGCCCAAAACTTCCGTAGACAGCCAAATAACCCGTCAGCCAAAAAACTGACTTTCTAGAGCCCGTCGGCGACGCTCCTAAGGCTGTCGGCGACGCCCTCTAGATTTTTCATTTTTCTGCAGTTCCGTTTCGTCGTCCGTACGCACTAAAACGCGCATAACTTTTGAACCGTTTAACCTCCCGTTTCTTCCTACATGCTCGTAAATTCACATTCTATCATATAAACTTGAAATCCAACATCCGGTTTAAGGAAAATATTCACTTAAAGCTCTCGGCTTTATATACCCGCTTTCACTTATTCGACCCGTTCATGTTTTCGTCAAACTACTCATTTGTTTTAACCCAAAACTTACATAAACGTTATAACTATAATACTTTTACATTATCCGGGGTTCGTACTTGGGATTTATGCACCCAATACCCGGTATGCGTTAAACCTATTCATGTCATTCATTTATACGAAAGCAAACTTTGTTAATACAATTTCAAATGCGAAATTGTTTGTCCATTAACCATGACTCACAACGATTCTTGGTTAGCCTACTTATGTACAATTTTACCCATACCTGGTTATAGTACCTTAATCAATTACTTATACAACCCTTCCGGTATAGTAATAAAACCACATTTTGACCCATTCAGTCTACTTAACGTAAATCATCAATTTCATACAACCATTCCTTATTTGACTTCAATTATCATGCCTAATTAACTAGAACATAACCTTACTTAACAAACTAAGAAGTGATTCGGAAATCACTTACCTTGTGCATCCGTGTCCGTATCCACTTCCTTGCCTCCTCTTGACCCGTTAGCCTTTCATGCTTGAGTCCATCTTGATATGATTCCTCTACTTTCATGCCACCAATTCACATTCTCGTTAGCATACACAATTGTACATGTTAAAGATCATATCAATTGCATATTTCACATTTGACTTTCATTAGTCAATTATAACAAGCATAAGACATATACCCACTTTCACATACTTTCAAACTCATATAATTCAACATGTCATTCCATGTAACGCGTATTGATGTAACATGTACCATACAACTTTCTAATATCCTATCTTTACAAAAACAAGTCAATTTATGCTTCCTATGTGTAGTTGACTTTCAGAAGTTAACGGTTTATCATATGAACTTCCGACTTATCCACATATATCCGTAACATCATTTATGCTATATCAATGACACTATATACATTTCTTACTCACGATGCAAATATGCTTACAATCATATGATCACCTAGTGATATTAAACACAATGTACAAGTCCTTAATGCATAGTCTTGACCAAGACATACATTCAACCCGAATTCTTGTATAAGTTCCATCTAAAGCACATTCTTCAAGTTAGTATACTACTAATTACATCATTACCTCATCTCATTCATATATATCAAGCCATTTCATACAATCTCACATCTTAACTTCACTTAGACATTTCATCATACACTTGGTGTGCGTACACCATTTAGTGCACATTGTACAACCAACTAAAGCACATTCTTCCTAGTTCATCCATGAATTAACATAATCTTTCACAAATCATTATCATAACCAAGTATCATATGTTTTATATCAAATTATCCATCTAACTACTTTTCTATAACGCTACTCTAACATCAACATTACACAATTCATTATAAATCTTCACTAAACTTCATCTTCCTACAAATTCTAAGTGGGTTTTATCCCAACTCATCAATACAATCAAAATTAAGCACAATACAACTTTACATGTTGATATTATCTAGTATTCATGCTCAATTTCATTGAACATTCACGGATTACACATAACCCACTTCATCAAAATCACAAAAACAAGAAATTAAACTTACTTGATGTCAAGCACACTTAGCTAATCAAAGTTCCTGTCTCATGCATTCGATTAATCTTTGATTTCCCTTTCAGTTTGAGGGATTTAGGGATGTTAGGGTTTTGAAGGGAAATGTTTTCCCTGGCCTCATCTCACGATCGCACATACACACATATGAAGCACTGGGCATTTTTTGTTAAGTGTTTTGATGAGATATTGTTCCTTTTAACCCCCTCATCTTTTCATAACATGTCACTTTCCCCCATTTCTACATACTAACCTAGTAAACCTTCATGTATACATGAGAATTTTAGATTTACTAAAATTTATAAAACTTTAATAATGCTAGAAATCCATGTTTACCATTTCTTTTCGTCAAAATATTGCGATTAAAACATTATAATATGTCTTACGAAATTTGGGGTGTTACAAACATAGCTTAAGCCACCTGGGTATCGTTTTTAAGCCTTGACTTTTATCCATTTATACATACGTGACTAAATCACCACCTTTTACCCATTTTATTCGTTTAGGCTTACTTATAAAGTAGCCATTCGAAAATGCATTTTACTTATGTCACTTCATGACCAAATTACCATTTTGCCTCTTTTATCATTAAACATGGTTTTTCATATGTAACAAAACATGGTTTTTAATTACCAATCACACGTCCGACCCATTTCGGATTTTCTCACTAGACCCCTTTTTCTCATAAAGTCATTTCTTATATTTTTCACCCATTCGGCTTACGCTATGGGGGTCCTTTGAACTTTAATTTACTTTAGTAGATACTTGAATAAATTTCCATTTTTACCCATTTTTAACCCATTTATATTTGTTCCGACTCCTATTAATCGTGTCGTAATCCTTATCTCGGATATTACACTTGTCGCATTTATAGTTTACAAAATAAACGCATATTCTACAAAAAGGGTGTAAGCTTTGCTTACCTCGTATCAAGATTACGCCTTTCTTCTCATACTTGATTCGTTTGACCCGCTTTCTCCCCAAGCTTCACCTAGCTTGTTAAGCGCCAACTATCATTCATCATTCATAAGGTGGTTAGTTTAATCATAACTTAATACGATTATTCCACCTTACGCATTTTATATCTAACTATCATTCATCGCATCGTAGGTCAGTTTGACTTTTTAAAAGTCAAATGCCTATTAGTATACTAAAATGCATATTCGAGTTCATCAACTAGTTTAAGCATTCTTTGATTACCCGGTAGGCATTATCTTTAGGCCACCGTTTTAACCAAAGTTCTAACCAAGTTTATTACACTTCAATCACTTTAATTTGTTCAAGCGATTATCATGACTAATTTATTCATTCCTTTCACAAGAACTAAGGGTTCTCATCTATAAGTGAGACCCGTTCATCATATCACTAGCATTCATCCCAACACCTTATATAATCAAGTTCTTCATATGAACTAGTATATAACACGATTTCATACATCTATTTATATGAACGAAATTACCAATTTCATCATAACATACAAAAACCCACTTCAAGTCATGCATGAGCTTTCACTCAAACTTATAATTTGTTCAAGTATCTCACTTCAACTATCAATTATGATGATTTTTAGCACAAATATATCATCATCTTCACTATTTAGTCAAAACCCACTCCCTAGTTTACTTGTTAATCACTTACAAGCAACATTATATCAAATTCTTCATAATTTTATTATAACTAACGAAATTAGGCATACATAAACATCTAATTTCATCTTTGGATCATAATCCATCAATTTATTCGCAAGTAACCTACTTGTCACAAATTTCAACTTTAACCAATCTAGGTTTTATGACGTACCTTATGATCCCCATGACTAGGTGATCGGTTCAACGCATTCATGCATCGATTTAGGGCTCGAATCAAGCTTCAATTTGATGAATTTGTTGAACTAGGGTTTTTAACCCTTTCTTTCTTCTCCTGGGCGATCACACGCACACACACACACCAAGTGTGTGTTGTGTTTTATTTTTTTTTTGTTTTTATAAAACAAGTTTCATACTTGGCAATATTAGTCTCTCATGTTTTATTTTGACCAAATGAAGCTATAACTCACCATAAGTCACTTAATCACATGCTACTAACTAGGTTAATTATTCCTAGTTACCTTAACGGGCTCGGGAAGTTATAACCCGTTATGTTCTAAGTCCCGTTAATTCGGGCCTTTTATATACTTTGTTTTCTCAAAGTATTTATCCTCCTTTTTAATTAATATTAGGTTTATTTATTTAAGTCCTATTATTTACCGGATTAAATTTTACCACTAACGGTATTTTACCCGTTCATTACTATTAACAAGGTTTGATTTCCAAACCCGTTTTCGGGGTGTTACAAGTCTACCCCCCTTAAAGAGGTTTCGTCCCTGAAACCTTATTTACGTAGTTCATTGGTTTAATCAAACGAACCAAGTTTCATTTTCAAAGCACCCGTTCCTTTCGTTAAAAGTTTTCATTTATATTGACGTGTACATCTCATGTGTAAGGCCTCGTGGACCGTTACTTTTAGGTTGTATTGCTTATCTTTATTGATTATTTATTTTGGCGGTTAGACTTGTTAGTCACCGGTTACCTTGTATCCCTTCGCTCGGGTATATCCATTTTCCTTCTCGAGGCTTACAAACTTTTATTATTCTCATTTCATAGTTTACGCTATAACGTGGTTATATTTCATATTACTTTTCTTGACCGTGATCGCATCACGTCATGTTTAAGTTTATATAACCCTTTCATCATCGAGAATCTTCTTTTCGAATGCATCGTTTTTACACCTATCGGTGTCAGGACCTAAATCCTTTAATATTAACCCTTTTTTCTAATTTCTCTCATAATACTTGTATTTGTTAAAACGTTGTTTCTCACTAAAACTGAATTTTAGTTTAACGTTTTCTTTTCGCCTTGTCTTACATCTTTTTCTTATTTCTAGGAATTTTAAGTTCGAGGATTTATTCCTTTCCGTTATTATTTAATGCGTGGAATTATAATTAATTCCCACGCTTAACTCAAATGACCCGTAGGTTCTTTTACTTAGCCTCGTAGGCTATTTATATTTTCACCTTTTTACCCTTTTTTTAAACGAGACCCTAACAATTTGTTTCTTTCTATTTGCGACCCAAAGGTCTTTTTGGCCCCGTAGACCTTAACATTGCTTATAACCCCGTAGGTTATGATGATCTCGTAGATCATACTTTATTCGAGTTTTCATTCTTATGTATATATGTTTATATATGTATATGGTGTCAAAGCACCCCTTTTTATGTTTGGAATTATTTACTTTTGCTTTTTGGATTGCATTTGACCTTGACCGTAGTCCCAGGCTACATTTGTCTTCTTTCGAATTATCTTTCCTACTTTATGACTTCTAACATCATTTACATGTCGGTTTGTCCTACACTTACCGTTTCTCAGTTCATACGTATATTTATTTACAACCCATTGCCCGAGTTCTTTTATCTTAATGTTTTTAGCTTTCCGGTTTCATCGGTTTGCGTTTTCCTTACTATATCAAGCGTTATTTCTTAATTAACTCATTTGACTCATTTTGGGTGAAATTTCATCACTCATGAGTATCAAACTTCGTTCTTTATTCGACCCGTCCAACTTTGAAATAGTTGAACGTAGTTATCAAAATTTATGTTTGCGAATTCTCATCGTCTTTTAGTCATGACTCATAATCCGAGTCCTTTGATTTTCTATTTCGCGTTCCCGTCTCTTGGTTTACGCATACTTTTAAAATCCTACCCATCTATCGGGTATTTACCGAAGTCATTATGAAAGCAACCGTCCCAGTATGTATTAAGACTTCATTTTAATTTATTTGGTCGCCTTAGCGAAACCCATCGCTTCTATTCAATCAAGTCCTTTATTCTTTATTTAATTCAGTTGACTTGTCCGTGTGACTTTCATCACTCGTGACAGTCAAACATTTATCTCTATGCCTTAGCATTCCTATTAATCGGTCTGTATTTTCATCTACTTTGATCCTTGTCCCTTCTCTCAGGCTCATTACTCTAACATAATACGCTTCCGTCATCCGACTTGCGTTTACGCTTATTATCAAACATCTTGCCTGTTTAACTCATTTGGGTACCTTTTTAGTTTGTCCCATTCACCCTATCCTTACTACATTGGACGTAAATGCATCCACTATAAGAAGTTCATGGTATCATATGCCACTACTTACTTGGCCAGTGTAAGCGATTAACACATGACACACATGACCTTTTTATAGCTTTCATATCACGCCCTATGTAAGTAACGCCTCTATTTATTTCATATCTCTGATTTCATTTAGTAAAACTTTATTTAATTGCTAAACAACAATCATTTGTTTTACTAGTTTTACATTCGAACATATACTATGTTTTTCCTTTTTATCAAACTATTATATAATCACATTCGTTAATGTGATCGCTACTTTTCTCAATAGCATTATATTGAGAGTTTTCCACTTGGATAATTACCCCCCGTCCAAGTTTCCATATGAACTAATCCTATTATTTCTTTGTTATTTATCATATAGAATAACACATGTTTCTATTAAACTTTTCTTGGGAACATTATCCTGAATAGATATCCTATTCAGGTTTTTCAGGTTCTATCAGATATATGCAATCGTCATTCCCTACGTGTTTGTTGCATATTACTACTTGTGCGATTAAATTTAAAAGCTTGCACCTGGTAATGCTTACCCTAACAGGCTTTCCATGTCATTAACCTTGTTCACGATCATCACGCGATTTAGGTCCTTGATGAGCATACTCTACTTGTCATACTTCGGACCGTTCCTCTGTCATGTCCGTCACTCATTACACTCTCGCCATCTTCATATGCGAGTATCCTTCAACTAAACATTTACAAAAGTTAGTAATTTCGACATTAATAAACGCACGTATTGCAATATAAGGCTTTTCACTATACGTGTCAACGCACGTGATTTCGTTAACTATACCAATCATTTTCGTTGGAGTAACGTGTATTACACGATACCCTAAGTGTTGTTTACAACACTTTAATCATACTAAACTATTAACATACATGTACTTACCGGATTTGCGATCAAGCCTCGAACCGAACACTTTACCCTTTAACCTTGAGCTCTGATTACCAACTTGAAACACCCTTTCTTGGTTTATACAATATTTTATATAAGTTCCGTATAAATACATGTTTATACGATTACACATACGTATGATAATACGAGTTTATTAAAACTTTCACAATTTAAAAGTTATACAACATAGTCTAATTGAGTTGTCGTAAAAAAAACTAAGTAGCGACGTGCGGAAGCTTGCTTCTTGATCGTGTTCAGTTCTTCATTGAGCTTGATCGTCCTCCGGTACTAGAATTTTACCTACAGCTCATAAAACATGAGTTGGATTAGTCATACGTAGCTTAAAACGTATTTAAACGGGTTCGCAATGCATATAATATTAAAATAAACATTTTTTTTTTAATTTTGGAACCCGTCGCGTCGCGCGACGGCTCCTTGCTTTTGCTGTCGCGTGGCGTGACCCCATGTTTTGTCCAGAATGTTTGTTGCTAAACTGCAACAACTTCTCGCAAGTTTAAGTCTCGCAAGTTTAAGTTACACAAAAACGTGCATAACTTTCAATTCACAAATCCGTTTTGCACGATTCTTTTTCCTACGCGTCCGTAATTAAATTACGGACCCGTTTATCACCTTGGTTTGCATAAAAATCTGATTTATCCACTATTGGATCATAATTCCTTTAAGTGATTATTCGACTCGTTTGGCATTATCATCTCACTACATGCTCTAGAAAAATAGTTAATTCCTATCATTTTTACCCATCCCGGGCTTGTCAAACCTTAAAGTTTTCGCTCACATCATAGAGTTTATGTGGGCGTTTACATTTACCGATTCATTTGTATCTATCTAAGCATTTAACCACAATTTACTTCTTAGTCTATTTTGACTCGTTTAGGGGACTTTGAAGCATCTAAGCATCAAACTTGCTATTTTCTTTTCGCACCTCGTCTTTTCTTGCTAAATAATTACTTATCTTCCACCACAACTATTTTTGTGGTGGATTTAACATAAGGAACCCAAAATCCCATTTTTACCCTTCGGCTAGTCCTTTTTCGCAATTGACTATTTCTAGGCATTCGACCCACAAATGTTTTTGCATAGAACTTTTATACACATCTAAGGTTTACAAAGTCATAATATAAGTTTCTAAACAACCACTAAGGGTTGTTTACCCGGTTTACCTATCAAGAGCTTTTTGGTCATATTTAATCCTTCATTTTTGCGATGAAGGACTTCGACTAAATGTTTGACCCTTTCTGCACTTTTAACTATAAGTCCACATATGCGTACCTGGCTCGGGTCAACATATTGACCCGTTTTAATACCTTGTCTCAAGGTTGCTAATCCATTGCATCACTAATCCATAAGCCGTCTTATCCTGTGAGAGTGTATCTCAACAAACGCTTATTAGTCGTTAATTGTCAAATGGTATCAACGTTACCATTTGACCATTTGGTCTAGACGACCAACATTTCGCGCTTATCATTAAATGAATTTATTTATCATTTCGGATTTCTTACCATCTAGTCACGCCTACTAAATTTGTTTCTTACGCGTTTAACCCAACATAGCTTAAGCTACTTGGGTATCGTTTTTAAGCCTACTTTTATCCATTTATACGTACGTGACTAAATCACCACCTTTTACCCATTTTATTCGTTTAGGCTTACTTATAAAGTAGCCATTCGAAAAGGCATTTTATTTATGTCACTTCATGACCAAATTACCATTTTGCCTATTTTATCATTAAACAAGGTTTTTCATATGTAACAAAACATGGTTTTTAATTACCAATCACACATCCGACCCATTTCGGATTTTCTCACTAGACCCCTTTTTCTCCTAAAGTCATTTCTTATATTTTTAACCCATTCGGCTTATGCTATGGGTGTCCTTTGAACTTTAATTTACTTTAGTCGATACTTGAATAAATTTCCATTTTTACCCATTTTTAACCCATTTATATTTGTTCCGACTCCTATTAATCGCGTCGGAATCCTGATCTCAGATATTACACTTATTGCATTTATAGTTTACAAAATAAACACATATTTTACAAAAAGGGTGTAAGTTTTGCTTACCTCGTATCCAGATTACGCCTTTCTTCTCATACTTGATTCGTTTGACCCGCTTTCTCCCCAAGCTTCACCTAGCTTGTTAAGCGCCAACTATCATTCATCATTCACAAGGTGGTTAGTTTAATCATAACTTAATACGATTATTCCACCTTACGCATTTTATATCTAACTATCATTCATCACATCGTAGGTCAGTTTGACTTTTTAAAAGTCAAATGCCCATTAGTATACTAAAATGCATATTCGAGTTCATCGACTAGTTTAAGCATTCTTTAATTACCCGGTAGGCGTTATCTTTAGGCCACCGTTTTAACCAAAGTTCTAACCAAGTTTATTACACTTCAATCACTTTAATTAGTTCAAGCGATTATCATGACTAATTTATTCATTCCTTTCACAAGAACTAAAGGTTCTCATCTATAAGTGAGACCCGTTCATCATATCACTAGCATTCATCCCAACACCTTATATAATCAAGTTCTTCATATGAACTAGTATATAACACGATTTCATACATCTATTTATATGAACGAAATTACCAATTTCATCATAACATACAAAAACCCACTTTAAGTTATGCATGAGCTTTCACTCAAACTTATAATTTGTTCAAGTATCTCACTTAAACTATCAATTATGATGATTTTTAGCACAAATATATCATAATCTTAACTATTTAGTCAAAATGCAATCCCTAGTTTACTTGTTAATCACTTACAAGCAACATTATATCAAATTCTTCATAATTTTATCATAACTAACGAAATTAGGCATACATAAACATCTAATTTCATCTTTGGATCATAATCCATCAATTTATTCGCAAGTAACCTACTTGTCACAAATTTCAACTTTAACCAATCTAGGTTTTATGACGTACCTTATGATCCCCATGACTAGGTGATCGTTTCTACGCATTCATGCATCGATTTAGGGCTCGAATCAAGCTTCAATTTGATGAATTTGTTGAACTAGGGTTTTTAACCCTTTCTTTCTTCTCCTGGGCGATCACACGCACACACACACACACCAAGTGTGTGTTGTGTTTTATTTTTTTTTGTTTTTTAAAAAACAAGTTTCATACTTGGCAATATTAGTCCCTCATGTTTTATTTTGACCAAATGAAGCTATAACTCACCATTAGTCACTTAATCACATGCTACTAACTAGGTTAATTATTCCTAGTTACCTTAACGGGTTCGGGAAGTTATAACCAGTTATGTTCTAAGTCCCGTTAATTCGGGCCTTTTATATACTTTGTTTTCTCAAAGTATTTATCCTCCTTTTTAATTAATATTATTTTTATTTATTTAAGTCTTATTATTTACCGGATTAAATTTTACCACTAACAGTATTTTACCCGTTCATTACTATTAACGAGGTTTGATTTCCAAACCCGTTTTCGGGGTGTTACAGTGTTATACTGATGCAAGTTTCTAGACTGATCGTGATGATTCAAGATCACAGACGGGATATGTTTTCATTATGAATGGTGGGGCTGTTACTTGGAAGAGCTCGAAGCAAAGTGTGGTTGCTCAATCCACCTGTGAATCAGAATACAATGCTGCATCGGATGCTGCTAAGGAGGCTGGATGAGGAAGTTCATTACTGATCTCAACGTTGTGCCTAGCATAAATAAACCGATCGAGATGCTGTGTGACAATACTGGTGCCATTGCTCTTGCAAAGGAACCAAAGTCGCATCAAACCACAAGGCATATACTTAGAAAATTCCACTATATTAAAGAGATAATAGAGCGTGGAGACATCGTAATAAGCAAAGTTCATACGGATCTAAATCTGGCTGACCCCTTTACTAAGCCTCTACCTCAAGCTAAACATGAGAAGCATGCTGGAAAAATAGGGCTTAGATTTGCTAGACAGTGGGCATGATCTGTAGTTAGTATTGGTGTTTTAATTTTGTACTACAACAGTTACATTGAAATAGTTATTTGATTTATTGGTTAAATGCAAGTTTAATTATTTTGTAACTGTGTTCGTTATTTGTATGTTTATATCCTTGAATAAGCGTATTCTAAAATATCCGTAGTCGATCAAATTACATGGGAATGAATTTGAATGTAAGACTATTGTGAATTGAGATGATTGTATTCATGAGATGAATAACTCAAGAGTTTGAGAATCAAAATTCACAGATATCACTAGGGGAATGATATTGGATGTGACTCGCTTCAAAACGATCTCCATGGATCTAAGTCATGAGATGTTTTGATATTGATATGTTCAATTTGTCCTTTTTCCTTAGGCACATATTGACCTACATTGATCAAGGACAATCCTTGATGTTATCTAACACTGTCCTGAAACATGGGTAGTAATCCAAGTAGCGTTGGGAGAAATCCAAGGTTAAGTGGGAGTTGTATGATGCTGATGGAATTCTGTACTTCTATAGGATTAGAAGTTTAGACATTCTGGCGCCCTCGTTAAATCAAACTGGAATAAATGCGTGGCCACGCTCGGACTAAAAGTAGTTCGTTAGACCACTTTGAATTAAAGACGAGAACAAAGAATGGTTGATCACTATATAAGAATGAATGATCCATGTCTTATGATCAACGAATGTTCTATACCTAAGGGACTTATTGATAGAATTATCAGGGCTATAGTATTTGGTTAAGTAAAGTTTTACTTGAACTCAAAGAACTAGTTGACGACTGTAAAGTGTCATGCCGTGTTAAGAGCAGTGCGATGCAGCTAGGCGTCCAACTCTGCACACGTTGACTCATTTAATTAAAATAGTCCAAGTGGGAGATTGTTAGATATATGTATGTCCGACTGTAATTAAAGTCAACGTAACTAACTCGGTACGATCCGAAGAGTTACACGTTGGTACACGAATCGTATATGTTCACGAGTAGGTAGATTATTATTTGTGAAATAATAATAGTTTAAACCCGAGGGACTTAATATTAATTAGATTATTATTAAGAGGATTATAATTGTATAATCTTAAAGGGCCTTAATGTAAGATTGGGTTTTATAAAAGGATGATTAAGGTGGAAACCCTAGACATACTTTTATAAAAACACAAAATCCTAGACACTCACCTAAGCTTGGCCACCATCCACTTTCCGTCGACCAAGCATCGCCGCCGCCTTTTTCTTGGCCGGTTCTACTCTCGGATATCTTGTGCTCGCTTGTGAACTTCCTACTAGCGAGGATTCGTTGTAACCCGCGTGTTACAATTCCGGTGTAGTCGTCAAAGGTTGATTACTAAAATCCTCTATGGTTGTTTATTCCTTTTATTTGTTTATACGCGTATAACCTTGATCCTGATTGGGAATATTTATTAATCGGATTAATAAATCAAATTTATATAATCGGCTTTTGGTAAATTATATAAACCGCTTCCGTTATTATTTTGATACTATGATTCCCATCATAAATTTCTAAAAAAATCTAATAGAAAAAGCTTCGATTTTTCCAAAAAAAAAAAATTGCATTCTTTTACATTTTTTTTGCTTAGGGAAAATGTATGGTACAGATTGCTTCTCAAGTTTCTCAATTAGTTTACTACTTCTCACATGACTCTTATCCTATATATATATATATATATATATATATAAAATCTGAAATGAGAAAGCATGAAATTTTACAATTTCTAAAATAGTATATTATTTACTAGTATTTAGGACCTGCATTTTGCGGCGTGACCATTAAACCAAACAAAAAGTAAGCGTAAAAACGTTGAATCACGCACGCACGTTACGACATGTTAACTCACAAAAATTAAAACGAAACCTAAAATATAGGAAAAGAATAGATGTAAAACCGATAAAAATAGACGTAAAAACGCTAACCCACACATGCGTGTTGTAGCTTGTTTACTCGTAAGATTTAGAACGAAATGTAAAACGAAAATTTGTAAAAGATGAAAAGCATAGGAGATCAAAGCTAAAAGTAGAAAAGCGTTCTTGTTAAAAATGATAACTAAAGTAGTTAAAAGTTAAAAGATGAAAAGTAAAGGGTGTGAAAGTGAAAAAAACGACCAGCGATTTTGTGAGTGGAAGAGAAGTTGACAATAGTAAATTACAAGTTTTTATACAGAATTTGTGAATAAAAGTAAAAGGTTGTGAATAAAAGCAAAAGGTTCTCCCCCTCTATACCTACAAATGAACCAACACATTCTAAAACATACATAAATAGAGTGAGAGGTGTTAATGGGAAATCATAGATTTAAAATATCAAATATGATCCCAAATGCATGGTTTTACAAGCTCAAAGACATGAGCAAGACCACCACCAACCACCACAACAAACCACCGTCTGCTTCTTATCATTCTTCTTCAACCACCGCAGCGCAACCACCGGATCTTTCCCAATTCCACAATTCACCTAAATTTCCACATTTCCATGACCCAACAAGAAAATCTTCAAAAAGATCAACACCCAACAGAAAAACCATATACAAACCTTCTCCAAAACACACTGAGTCAACTCATATCATTCAAGATTTCTTGCATTCTCCGGAGACAACCCAATATCCATCATCCGAGTCAACTCAGTCAAGACTTAGTTCTTCCATCTCCGACTTCATAATCGATGTAAAGGGAACTAAAAAGATCGATTTGTACCCGGAAATAGAGCTTCAACTCCCTCCGATCATAACAAAACCTGCCAACCGACCCTCAAGAAACCGGCGATATATCACTTTCCGGCAGGAAAGCCAAAGAAAGCAACCGAATTCTGGAGGCGGTACGTCGGAAACAAGAACATGGGATGACTTTCCAACACTTGTCGGTAATCTGTTGGTAAAGTCCACCGTCGGTAATCTATCGCAAATGAGAATATCCACTCACAAGAATCCGACGGCTGTTTGCGACGGTAATCCATCTGTAACAACCATTACCGACTTCCCAATGGATATGGGACGGTCACTACAGTTGGCTGCAGGTGATCCGTCCGTAACACCTGTCAGTAATCTGTCGCAAATGAGATTACCCACGGACAAAAATCCAACGCACTTTTTCGTCGGTAATCCGTCAGCGACATCCATCATTGACAATTTACCAACGGATATAGCCGTTAATGATACTCCTTTATTTTGTAGTGCATCACCATCTAGCAAGAAAGCAAAAGAAAGCAACCAAATTCCGGCAACAAAATCAGTCTCCGGCGTTAAACTGAGATCGAATTCGCGGAAACTAAGAATGACTAAAAGAATTGGTCACAAATCCTTTCAGAACAAAAACTTGTCTAAGAGTTTTGCAGTTGTGAAATCATCATTTGATCCAACAAAAGATTTCATGCAATCAATGAGGGAGATGATAACTGAAAACAAGATCACATCATCTAATGATTTAGAAGAGCTTCTTGCTTGTTATCTTGCTTTGAATTCAGATGAGTATCATGATGTAATTGTTAAAGCATTTGAGCAAATCTGGTTCAGTTTGCCAGATGTTTGACTTTTTGTAGGTCAACAAAGTGGTAAAATTATGTGAAATACGATGTAAAACGTTGACAGATTTTATGTTTTTGAGTGTTGACAGAAGGTCAGAAGTTTGATCACATTCTTAAAAAGTAAAAACTCTGAAGTTGTTTTTGATTGATAAAGATGACAAGATTTATAACATCACAATTTGTTCTATGTAACAGTCAGCAGGTGCCAATGATCCCCAGACCAATTGGTTTGGGAGGAGGTGGGAAGGTTTTCCACAGGTCACAGGTTCGATCCTCACTGGGGACAATCAACCTGCCCTGGCTCCTACAGGGGCTTTGACTTGGGGTTTCCTGCCCGGGTGTGTTAAGGGGGGGTTCGAGTACTAACCGGCATATGTCTGGTGAGGGCTGGACCTTCGGGGGGGCCCGGGGCTCGAACTCGGGATTTCTTAAGGGGAGTGTACCGTTAACCGTTCAAAAAAAAAAAAAAAACAGTCAGCAGGTAGGTGTCAATTTAAGGTGGTATGTATATAAACTGTGTGTAATTTGTGTTTGTTTCCTGTATGTTTAATTAAAACCTATCAGCCTGTTTAGATTGATGTGTTTTGTATAAAAAGCATAAAAAACAATAATCAAACTAATTTAATAGTTAACATTAACCTTATGGCAATTTCGTAATTAACTGGAAATTTATAAATACTCAGAATTTAAAAGAGGGAATTCTGTCTAATTTGTTGACTTTTTCATTGATAGTTAATTTCATATGTTACTTTTAACGCATAGATAACCACTATCCTTTTCTCTCTCTTTTAAAACATACTTATTAAAGTGATTCTTATGATTTTTTACTTGAAGTTGATTTTATATTGAACGAGTCACTATCTTTTAGATGTACAACAATGTGGTTTCTTAGATGTTAATATTTCTTCTGATATATGACAATGTCGTTTCTAAGATCTTAATATTCTAGTTGCTTGAAACATAGAATGTGGAATATTATTTTTATTTAGAGTTAAATGCCATTTTAGTTCATGTGGTTTGGCTCATTTTGCTAATTTAGTCCAAATGTTTAAATTTTCGCCTATGGGTCCAAAAACTTTCATCATTGCCATTTTAGTTAACTGGGTTAACTTCATCCTTTTTTTCTGTTAACGAGAAGAGCAATTCGGCTATATAAAATGACCGAATTGTCTTTCTCGTTAACAGAAAAAATGGATGAAGTTAACCTAGTGGATTAAAATGGCAACGGTGAAACATTTTTAGACCCACATGCAAAAAATGAAACTTTTAGACTAAACTGGCAAAATGACCCAAACCACAAGAAAAATAATGACATTTAACTCTTTTATTTAATATATATATATATATATATATATATATATATATATATATTGAGAGAGTGGGGATCCTACGGAAAGTGTGTTTTTCCTAAAAAGTGTAAAAAATCATAAAACACAATAATTTCAGGCATAAAACACACCTAAAACTCATAAATAATAGAATGAATATTACTAAAACACCATATTCAAACTCTAATAGTCCATAAAAACTTCAAACGCACCATCGTAGAACTATGAATATAAAACACAAAATGCTAAACAACATAAAACACAATAATATTTGTCATTCCATAATCAGAGCCTTAACATCTAAAACACAACACAAAACCCACATACATGATGTTTTAGTAATCTTCATCATATTATTTGTGGGTTTTTGGTGTGTTTTATGGTTGACATTATGGTGTTTTATGACTTTTTACACTTTTTAGGAAATTTGGACTTTCTGGCCAACTCCTAGCCTATATATATATATATAATGTAAGTATCTATAGAAAACCCACTTTAATTTAGAAAACCCGGGAAACTCTAACCTCCCGAATAAAAAAAAAATATACACATGTTATATACATGTTTTTAAGGTATTTGGGCAAAAAAAATCAAAAAAGCGCCGAGTAGATATTTAAAAAAAAAATAAACAAGTTTTGGTGTAACACGTGTTACAAATATGTCAGATGAATGTAACACGTGTTACACCAAAACTTGTTTATTTATTTTTTTAAATATCTACTCGGCGCTTTTTTGATTTTTTTTGCCCAAATACCTTAAAAACATGTATATAACATGTGTATATTTAAAAAAAAAAAAAAACATCGGGAGCTTTGAGTTTCCCGGGTTTTCTAAATTAAAGTGGGTTTTCTATACATCCTTCCCCTATATATATATATATATATATAGGATTAAGTTAAAATGAGAACCACCTCGAGTTGTAAGAACCGCGAGAACTTTTTGATCCGGGCCTTGGTGGACCAATTTTTTTTTCAGAAACGTAGATGCATGTATAAAAACAACATCTGTAAAAAAAATGTCGTGGGTGTAGTTTTGAGCAACACAAGTTTGTGTTTTCGGGACCCGTAAATTTTCCGGCTAGATTTACGGGTCCCGTAAACACAAACTTGTGGCGCTCAAAACTACACACACGACATTTTTTTTTTGAATTTTGTTTTTACAAATGGTGTTTTTATACATGCATCTACGTTTATGAAAAAAAAAATTTGGTCCACCGCGCCCCCCACGGTGTAGTTCCCGCGGTTTTTACAACTCGAGGTGGTTCTCATTTTAACCTTCCCATATATATATATATATATATATATATATATATATATATATATATATATATATATATATATATATATATATATATATATATATATATATATTAATTTGGACGAAGGGTGTAAAAGGGTCCATTATGGCATTATGCTAAGAAGGAATGAGGCAAGATGTAGTGTAAAGCAACTTTTGGCTTTCATTGCTTTGTCTAAAGTTAAAGACCCCTTTTTATCTGGTGTTTGATAATTGAATGAAACTCAACTTTTTTTTTTCCCCAAGATATGATTAATATTTTTAACTTAAATATGTTATTAACAAATAGTGTATTTAGATATTCGTAGTAATATTTAACATGTAATCATAAAAAATCAGTTTTTCTTAATAACATTTTTAGGTTTCTATAATTTTTAATAATAGGTTTTAGAAAAGATTAATTTTATTAATATTTAGCTAATGTATTATTTACTTTCTAGATCATCTACCGAAACAAAAGTTTTGCTAACCAACTACATGTAACATTCTCCAGTTTTAACAACTTCAATATATATATATAAGGAAGGGTTTAAATGACAACGCTAAATATTGCGAGAACCGTGAGAACGAATGAAAAAACCACGAGAACATGGTCAAAAACAATTAAAATTCAAAATTTCTTTTTATGCATATCATTATTATTCGAATACAGTGTTAGAAATTAAATTTACACGTTTAAATTTACGTGAATTCGTAAATAACGAAAATTTACACATGTATAAAAAATCTAGTAAGAGTGATTTTGAGAGGAGAAATGAATTATTTGATGTAGTGAATTCTTTTTTGATATTGTATTTTAATTACAATGAGGTTTGTATTAAAAAAAATTGGTTTTGATTGGTTTTTTTCATTCGTTCTCACGGTTCTCACAACATCAAATAAAAACGTCATTGTAATTAAGATACAAATAAAAACCGTGAGAACGAATGAAAAAAAAAAAAAAAACAATCAAAACCAATTTTTTTAATAAAAACCTCATTGTAATTAAGATACAACATCAAATAATTCATTTCTCCTTTCAAAATCACTTTTTTTAGTTTTTTTACACATGTGTAAATATAACAGATTTAGACATGTGTAAATGGCAAACTTACACATGTGTAAATTTTCTTTATTTACGAATTCATGTAAATTTAAACGTGTAAATTAATTTTTTAACATTGTATTCGAATAATAATAATAATAAGTGTAGAATTTTTTTTTGAATTTGAATTGTTTTTGACCAAGTTCTCGCGATTCTTTCATTTGTTCTTACGGTTCTCACAATATTTAGCGTTCTCATTTAAACCTTCCCATATATATATATATATATATATATATATATATATATATATATATATATATATAGGCTAATTATAATGAGAAAACCCAAGAAACCCACATATGTGGCTAGGATTCAGCCACGTCATATATGCATAAAGATGAAGAGAGGGGGTATTTACGTCAATTTACCTATAGCCTGAAAATGTAACAGGTCTTCCTTTTAGATAATGCTGACAACTTTTGTACATTTTCTCTCTCTACAATTTATAATAAAGCAACACTTATAAAAAAACCCATCAGACCTCATTCATCTCAATTAACACTACCTTTCTCCTCATTCATATCTCTCCTCTACCAAAAAACCCACCACCACTTTGTTCAGATCAAAGAAATTCTTTTTCTTATAAAAAATCCTTCATAATCAACCCCCAAAACTCCAGATGCTCCGAACAAAAAAGATGCTCCAGTTGAAGATGCTTTAGATGCTCCGGGAAGATGCTGGTAGATCTAAAAGATGCTCCAGATCCGATTGAAGATGTTCGATGTTGAAGATGATGTTTCAGATGACGGTTCGATGTTGAAGATGATCCAAAAGATGTTTGATGTTAAACATGATGTTCCAGATCTAAAAGATCCTCCAAATCCATAAGTATGTTTGTGTTTTTGTAGATCTTCATTTTTTGTGTTTTATAGATCTCCAACTTTTTTGTACTTTTCAGATTTGAATTTTTTTTTTGTGTTCCAGATCTAAAAGGTCCTCCAGATTTGCAATTTTCAAACTTGCAATTTTTTGTGTTTTGTAAATCTTCATTTTTTTGTGTTTTGTAGATCTGCAACTTTTTTTTATTTTCTTGTTTAAGAAGATGAATATTATTAAGTTCTTGTTTTCTGGATATGTTGTTTTTTTATTACTGATTTTATGATTGAATCTAAAAAATCTATTGTTGTTGGATTCTTGTTAATGAAGTTATATTTTTTATATACATCTTGTAACATTGTTAGTTAAATTACTTATGTTGGATTATTGTTAATGAAGTTTATTTTTGATGTAACAATTCTCATAACAATTCTTTGTGTTTTAGTTACGAAATGTAACAATCAAAGAAATAATGCATGTTACATTTTTTCGTGTTACATAAATAATGTATTTTACTGAAAATAAAGTGCATTGTTACACTATTTTATTTTAGATTGTTGTAAAAATAAAGTGTGTTGTTACATTTTTTCCAGATTATTGTAAAAATAAAGCGACTGTTATAGAAACAAAGTGTGTTGTTACATTTTTTTTGTGTGTTAGAAATGTAACAATCAATCAAAGCAAAAATGTCTGTTACATTTTTTTGTGTTATAGAAATAATGCCCGTTACAGAAAATAAAGTGAATTGTTACACTTTTTTATATTATTGTAAAAATAAAGTGTGTTGTCATTTTTTTTTCCAGATTATTGTAAAAATAAAGTGTCTGTTACAGAAACAAAGTGTTACATTTTTTGTGTTACAAAAAAAAGTGTTACATATGTGACGTAAAATTGATCATGTAAAAATTGTAGTGTACGTACCAACATGTAACATCTTTTAGTAGGAAGACGACTTTTGTAACAATGTGATGTAATATAACACTTTGTGTCGGAGGAGAAAGAAAAGAAAACGTGTTACGCTTTTATGTATGTGGATATCCTTTAAATGGTAAAAAACAAGCAGTTTTCTTGTTTACTGGGTGTTTACATTTTTTGAATTTATACAGAAAATGTAACGTTATTTTTTGTACTTTTTTTTGTAAAATGTTACATATGAATTATAAAAAAAAGTCATCATCTCATGAATGGACCTTAGGGTGATATACAAATTGTAGCGTTTTTTTAATCAGAAAAATATGCACGAGAAAAGGGGGATTTGTCAGAACTTTTTTCTTTTCTTTTTTTTAATATGTATTTTGAATTATGTGTTACATCAAAGGAAGTCAGAAGTCAGATGCAGTTGCATCCTCCCAAGAATACATTTGTAACACTCCATCCCCATTTTACCCTTACATGTACTATTTAATGATTAATATAATAAAAAGTAAGAGAGATAATATCCAAACACATCACAACCATCCATCTCTTCTAATCAATGGTTATTAATGGGTTTTCAGGGTTTCTTCAACTCAAATGGGTTTTCAATTTATCCTTGCCCTATATATATATATATATATATATAGAAAGTGTATAATACAAAACCCCTAATCTTACTTCACGTACGCGACAACCAGATTAAGCCGCGTAGCAGGGATTATTTTTTTTCAATAAGGGCAGATTAGTCATTTATCATACATCAGCAGGGTAAATTAGACATTTACTATCATCAAGAGAAGATCGTGAGTTCGTTATACCCAGCATCCCGGTAATTATGATTCAAATCAGTTTCAAATATTTTCCATTTTTTAAACTATCAAATTAGCGGTTAAAGGTGTATGATTAGGGTTTCGATCGCTTATTGTTTTCAATGGATCCACAGAGCAGTACTGCACGAAGCACATATGATATTGAAATTGAAGATGCTGAAGTCCATGGCATTCATGATGCTGTTGAGCAAGTGAGGAATCCGACATTTGACAACGTTCTATTAGACGATTTGACCAGTAAGTTGTCAATTAAACTTTTGATTGCTAGAAATGAACGTAATTATCGTTTTTTTGATGTTAATATGTTTTTCGTTCATCATAATGAGTGTAATTGAAGCATTAGATTTGTTCAGGTTGTGAAATGATTGTATTTTATTAATAATACCGCATGTTATATGCTGTATAATGTAACAGACGTTTTTGTTTGATCAGTAAGTATAGTTGTTATTGTTTGTGCCTAAAACCGCATGTTGTATATTGTATAAACTTAACATGCAGTTTATATTTATAAAGAATTCATTACCGACTGGTAGCCGCATGTTGGTTATTTTGAGAAATATAATATGCGTGATTAGTTACCTTGCGAAGATATTTTTTAAATGCTTGACTTTTGTTTGTTTTAAAGCTCATGGTTTTTTTTTTCTTTCAAAATATGCAGAGGAAAGATTGTATATTACTGAGGTGAATTCATCATGTATTCCTGTGATAGGAATGGAAGTTAGTTCCATTGAGCAAGCATATGTTTTTTTATCAGACATATCTCAGGGTTCTCTGTTTGAAAAGGAGGTGAACATCATAGTTGTGGTATTATCAAGACTAAGTATTTTGTGTGTTCGAATGAGGGGTATAAACCACAGGTTTTTGATGATCCTTTTTCGAAGTTGGCAAAGCCTTATAAAAGTAGTAGTAGACCGACTATTCGAACCGGATGTAAAGCACAAATTAAGCTTTGTTTGACGGCTGGGGTGTTGTATACGGTTGATAAGTTTGTTGAAGCCCACAATCATTCATTTGTGTGCCCCAAAGATATTCATTTATTACCGGCCTATAGGCATCTTTCTGAAGTTCAAGAAGAGATGATATGAGAGCTTGGTACTTTAAATCTTTGGCCAGTGAAAGCCTTTAATATAATGAGAAAATGATATGGAGGTTTTGAAAGTGTTGGCGCTACTGTTGACGACTGCAAGAATTTTAGAGCTAGGATACATAGCTATATAGGAGAGTATGATGCAGATATGGTTATCAATAGGTTAACTGATAAAAAACCAGTTTATGGTTGATTATTCATTTGTGCATTCAGTCGATGAAAACAAGCGCTTAACTGGCCTGTTCTGGGCAGATGGTTTGTGCAAACGTAACTATACTGAGTTTGAAGATGCCATATCTTTCGATGCCACGTTCAAAACCAACAAGTTAGTGTTTATTAGAATGTTTTAACTTTTATTTTTCTGTATAATTTTGTTGTTTTTTTATTCACTTTATTTCATCATTTTGTAGGTATAAAATGGTTTTTGTACCATTTACTGGTATTGATAATCATTGTCGGAATGTGACGCTTGGAGCCGGGTTGCTAGGATCCGAAAGTATTGAATCATACAAATGGCTTTTACAATCATTTTTGGACTCATTTGGTCATCAGCCGAAGGTGGTCGTCACAGATCAGGACCCCACGATGAAACAAGCTATTGAGGGTGTTTTCTAGAAATACAACCCAAGATAACTGGTCTAAAACTACCTTAGAAGACGATGTTATGAAAATTTACACGAGGTCCATCTTTTGTGATCAATAGACAGAGTTATACGCAACTCTGACTGAGTGCCTTCCTATGGAGAATAAAATCGAGGGTGAGATGTTAAAGATATCTATAAAAGATTTCAAAGCCCACGGTGAAGGATTTCTAGAGGTAACAGTATGTAGGAGTACTTTATGGGCCAACTTGCGTTATTACATAACAACATGCGTAATTATTTATGATTACTTATTTTTAAATTTTTATGTAGGTTTGTTTCAAGAAGAGGGAAGATGTAATTGGATCATGCAGTTATCGTAGGTTTGAACAATATGGATTGCTGTGCCGACATATATATTTTGTGTTCAAGATGTTCAAAGTGAAAGAAATTCCCAATAAATATATTATCAAAAGATGGACGAAAGACATGGTGACGAATGATCTAAATGGCACCTTTGATATAAAAGTTGATGCTAATGACGAGCACAAAAAGGCTAAGGAGGTTGCCTATAAGATAATGCACACTGGAGAGTATCTTGTTAGTAATTTGATCAGAGATTTTGATCAGCTTGTTCTAGTCAGGGATCAAATGAGGCAGATGAAAGAAAAGGTTGATGAGCTTCGCATAACTAAGCCCATTGATCCTAAGTTTGATAGATATTCGAAGTTAATTGGTTACGAGCAACCGAACACGGATGCTCCGCCTACAGTCCATGTGCCAGTTAGTATAAGGAACAAAGGACGTGGTTCACATAAGCGGATCAAATCAAAGAAAAACATATGATTAGTCGAAAAGGTAAAAGAACCTGGACGTGTATTGTATGCAATGTCAAAGGTCATGATATCCGAACTTGTGAAGTTCTAAAGGGTAAAGTTAGTGCTGCAGGAAAGAATGGAAAGAAAATGAGAGTAGTTCAGTTAGAGACTAATCATGATTTAGTAGACGAAGAGGATGATGAGATAGAAGATGGTGACGGAGAGGAAGAGGATGAGGAGGTATACGAAGGCGATGATAGTGATTCTGATGAATGGGAAGAGTTTAACGATGATGATGAATGATTCTTGAACAACAATTGCATACATTTAAACTTTTTTATACCTTTTCTACTACATAACATTCTGATTTCAAAATTGCTTTCTCATAATATGCGGTATTAATTTTAACATGCGTGATTTAACTCTGTTGACCCCTAGGTTGTATCAACTTGCGTGATTACCTTTAACATGCGTGAATATATGTCCCACTAACTCAACTGACCCTTTTTAACCCCCTTTTAACATCGTCTAACCTGTTAACAATTATTTCATAGCAAGAAGCCGATTTTTTTATGAATCATATAACATGCGTTAAAATATGTATAACTTGCGTAATTTTTGAATGGCTTGTTTTTTTCAACTTGCAGGGTGAAACATCCTTAACAGGCGTTTTTTTATACAAAATGCACATTTTTTTTCTTATATGACAATCCCAAATATCACCCGCAAGTGTATCAAAAGCTATTAAACATGATAAAATTTACATTATATGATATTTGTAAATATATCTACATATCATATTCGATTGCCATTACCACCACAAACATATCGGCAAGTCTTCACAATAGCAAGTTTATAACATACCAGAAAACATCAAAAGACTTTATCAAACAGACATACCACCTACTTCGATGCGAATATCTTCTCAAGCTCCTTGTCGCTGGTCTCCATCTTCTGTTGCATCGTCTCCACTGCATCCTTCAGATAGGAGTACACCAACTGATCAGCAGAAGCCTGATCCCTAATGAGCTTTATGCCTTCGTCCCTTAATGAAGATTTTGGTTCTTGAAGTAGTTGTCCTCACACTTGTTGGTTCATCTTCTGTTGTGCAAGGACCTTCCTCTGCATATCAAAAATACAGTTAGTGGAGTTTACATCCAATGCAAGTTCTGTCAACGTGCGGCTGGAGAGGAGCTCCTTTATTGCTGTATTTGCGGGTTCACTCACCATTTTTGTAAGTTATTTAGGGTTGGTAATTTTTGGCAAAAATCACTTGTGTTTGTGATTATGTATGCAGAATGTAATTTATTAGGGTAGTTGGGGGAGGCTTTGGTCAGTGAATTTAAGTAACTAACATAATTAGCAGTCATGTCGATGGGGTAGCTATTTGTTCAGATATTTCAAGTAGATATTATTATTATTATTATAATTATTTTTAAATCAACTTGTTGTTTGTTTATTATTTTTAATATAACATTAGTATATCTTTCAATTCATTGTGAAATAAACATGCGTTTTTATTGGAAATGAGTTATAAAGAGAACATGCGTTATTATTGAAGATGTGCTATTATTGAACATGCGTAATTTATCCAAACAACAGGCTGAACCAATAAAATTCCAAAAAACATTAACAGTAACTTCTGAACCAATAATTGTCATGCTCAATAATTATAGATGTCTTTTAGCTGTGGGTATTTTCCTTTTATATTCATTGAAAGACCATTGAATTCTTATCTTCAAATATGGCAGATTCTTTGATATCCTCTTCTGAATCGTGTGCATCATCTGGTATTAGTGTCGATCTTAAAAAGAGGATCGAGGAACAAATCGCTGAGGACAAGTCTTGTAAAGACTTGTTGGAAACTAACATTTCTAGAGTCAGAGAGAACATGAAGAGGAGAGAAGAAATATTCAATTTGCTTTCCGGAATGAAAGAGTCCAGTGTCCGAGAGGTAGCTATGATGTTCATGGTTGATCTAGGAGAGCACGATGAGAAACATTTAAAGGAGCTTGCGGATGCAATAACCGTTTTAAGATGCTCTATGGACACTAAGATCAAGTTTTTAGAGTCTTTTTTCTGAGTGGTTCAAGCATGTGTGTTTGTTTTATGATTTGAGTAGTTTAACCATGTGTCTATGTTTTATCTAAGTGGTTTTCTCTGTATCACATTTGTTTTTTTAATAAGGAAATATACCCGTTCTGTTTACATTTTTAATGTATTTTGATAATATAGTATAATGATAAAAAACAGTTCAAAACTTGTCACAGATAAGTTCTAATACATAACAATTGTTTAGACTTTTTGACGATTAAAGAACTTATCCAATCTTTCACTGATTTTATTATATAGACCGTTCAAAATATCTATGTTGCCTGGGTTCTTCTCAAAGTCCTTTGCTGCGTCAAAGACTCCTTTTCTTATAAGATTGTAGTCGGACAACACAATCTTACTAAGATAGCAGTACCTCAAGAATCGAAGCTGTGAATCTTGAATATCCTTTTTATCTTCGTTCACAAACCCCGGATTCCATGGTGATTTGCCCTTTTACGTCTCCGTATGTCTCATAGTGAAGACACCACAATCAACTCCGTTTTGAAGAGTTCTCCATTCCATTTCTTTCCTTTTTATTCTTGCCGTTTCCAAGTTTTTTATCCATTCTTTTCGTCATATCTTACCTTTTAGGTATAGAACGAGAACTTTTCGCTACAATCAGATAACAAATTATATTAGTACACACTCATTCTAGTATATAGTCGTTTTGTATATAAAGTAGAATTTTGGAGAATTACTAGCATTTCGTGAAGCCCACGGTATCGTTTAGCAAATTCTTGTTTGTTTCTAGAGTTGTCAATTAACTTAATTTCGCCATTTTTTAAGTGAAAGAAAATGCAGAAGAAATGATCAGACAGTAGTACTGGAATGAAGATAAGATCCATTGTTTCAAGTTTATTGACCTCATATTTACCCATAACATGTTCTAGGTTTGATGCAAACACTTTCAACCGTTGATTGTCATTGTAGCTAGGCCCATACATTGCGTCAGGATGCACAAATATATACATACGTGAAGGGGTAAGGTCCCAGAAACCTCATAATAAGTGCCTGGGACCATACCACAACCTTACTTTCCAGCTTTGTACCTTGTGCGGCCACGCACTGGTCTCACAAGTAAAGACTTAAAGAACAGCCAACAGTCAACACTCGCGCGCCCAAAGGAAATCATAAATCCTTGCGCTTTCTCCCATAGACAAAGGATGAAAATCCTGAAGTAAACACTTCCGCTTAAATATCCAGACCTGGATATTATTTACTCAGACTTGAGATTTATTTGTCCAGCTGTCTCCACACAATAAGGTGCCACACCAGATTACTACAGCAATCTTCTAGAAGAAATGCAATCGTGCACCACCAAGACGGTTACAACCATCTGGACACATGTCACCATCTCAAGCATCCCTGAATTCACAACGAAAGCATGTAATTGGAGAGTAATCTCCACTTGATCACTTTACACGTGGCAAATCCCCAGCCTTCGATCTAAGCCACGATCCGTGTGCTCTCACGTCGGATCAAGGAGCTTGACGGAAGGAAATATAACCGCTTACGGGGTTAGCATCTTCCGTCAACTTTTCACTAACAGGTTTTCCCGCCTAAACGACTCCCGGCTATAAATATGAGAAACAATCCAGGTATGAATTCAAGTTACACACACTTCTCAAATACATCTTCTTCTTCATTATCCATACTTATTCTCACACCAGAGTTGGGTCAAGGAGAGAACCCTCTTCTCCCCTTGGCGAGGCTAACGGTGCTCTTTTTTTGCAGAATTATCGGAGAAGAAGATCAGTTGTACCTGAATCAATCGAGAGGAAACTAACCTTTTATGCGGATTCAAACCCCCTAGATATCTCGGTTCTGACCATTTATCTAGTGTTTCTTCATTGGCGCCCACCGATTCCTCTGTTTTTTCAGTTTTGTCTCGTTTCGATTCAGTTGCCTCATTCTCTGTTTTTCACATGACAGAGAATTCATTATCTCACCCATCAGGTCCTCGATCTGAGTTCGAGGGTTCTACAACCCAATGTACCCAGATTGACGGAATCATGGGAACAAACAAAAACAACGGTCATTC
>JARYGA010039860.1:0-37955 GCA_030545235.1 Helianthus tuberosus
AGTGAGTAAGGTCACCACAGTTATAACATGACCCCGGTGGAAACCGTGCTTGAACAGCAGCAGGGTTTGTAGCAGCTTGATTTGCATAACGACAAACATTGATCAAATGTCCCAACCTTCCACAGTGGGTACATTTGTGACACTGCTCTTGCTCTAGATGATGACGGTTGCACTTGTTGCACAAAGGTGCGGTACCAACATAGTTTTGTCTTTTGCGAGGTTGTGCTGGTTGGTTTGGTGCAACCTGTTTGTCTTGAGCAGGTATGGCGCAGTTTTGAGAGGCTTTGCGCTTCTTCAACTTCTTAGGGGATCCAGTCTGTTCATCCATGGTCTTTGATTCCTCGATTGGTTTCTTGTCACCCTTTCGAAAAAGTTTACCTTTCCTGATCTGAGATTCAGTCAAGGTTGCAGCTAGCTCAATGGCCTGTCTAACTGTAGTAGGGTTGCTACCAGTCACAATGTCTTGTACTGAGTCAGGGAGGCCATCTATGTATTTTTCGATTGCCTTATCCAAAGGCGTGACCATGTTTGGGCATAACAGACTTAACTCCTCATAACGGTCCGTGTAGGCTCGATGCTCTCCGCTATCTTGCTTAAGATCATCAAATTCCCTTTTAAAGCTCTCAATTCATGACGAGGACAAAACTCCTTCATCATTAGAGCCCTAAGCTCAGCCCAAGTCTGTGCTAAAGCAACCTCAGCACCACGGTCTCTCATCACCCCGTTCCACCATGTAAGAGCCCTTTTCTGAAACACACTGGAAGCAAACTCGACCTTGCGATTATCAGGACACTGAACGTGACGGAACGTACTCTCAGTGCTCTCGAACCATTGTAGGAGCCCAGTTGCTCCTTCAGAACCACTAAACTTGAGTGGCTTAGCCGAATTGAAACTCTTGAAATTGCATGGAGCATTATGGTTGTTGAGGGCTTGATTCATTTGAGCATAAAGATTTGGGAAGGCAGCAGCCATTTGCTGCGCAATGATTTCCGCCAGTTCGGCATTCGCCATCTGATTGTCGCGTCGAGGAGGCATTCTAAAAGAGGAACATGAAAGGAAACGAGTGAGAGAATTAGACGAAAAGAATGAGATGAAACAAATCTGATGAAAGCAAGGATGGTGGTCATTTGTTTGTTACTACAAAGCAACAAACGACCTTGGTGATAAATCAAAGTAAATAGGTCAAAAATAATGTATCGCGAAGACATGCTCGCCTATAGGTGGACACTCACCCCAAGAGTTCCCAGGTAAGAGTGACTCCGATATTGCGGATTTGTACGAACACTCTAGCCTTAGACAGAAAGCTTAGGGTACAGGCACCCACCCTTCCAGTTTGCACGTGTTCACATTATTTAGACTAACTTTGACGGGATTTTGAAAACTTAAAGGGTTCAAAACCATATAATAAATCATCCTAGAACAGATGACTAGTTTTCAAAGCGGGATAGAAATTTGTGTTCTTATTGTGGTTGTCACCTAAAAATAAGTGACGGTATTGTTTTAAAACTAAACACAAGAAAACTTGTGTTAGGGTCCTAGGAAGGTTATAGTCTAGGTCAAAGCATTACTAATAACCTAATTCCCTATAACCATTGGCTCTGATACCAACTTTTCTGTCACACCCCGACCACGTAAAACAACAAGACGTGGCGGAAACATCGGGGAGTGTTGTAACAGAATTATTGTTTCATAACCATGGTATAAATAATTTTGTTTTATTGAATAAATGAACTCATTGTTTTAATACAATCAAATAAGTACAACTATTATCTTTCAAGTTTTAAAGTTGCTAAGGCACGAGTCCATCCTAAGTGTAGCGTGTATCAACAATCATCACAAGACAGCACCTGAAACATGTGTAAAAATAGGTACGTCAGCAAAAAAATGCCTGTGAGATACATAGGTTTTATGAATATAGGATTCATGACTTATAAGTTTAGAAAAAAAGTTGTTTAACAAAAGTCAGTCATGATCCTTGTAAAATGTTTAGTTTTATAAATCATTTGAAAAGTGATAAACAAAACAATGATATATATTTATAAAAGAATAATGTATGGTTAAGTGAATAACCATGTAAAATGGGTTTGTATTGAATGTATTGTTCGATAAACAATATTTTGATAAAAAAGGCTTATAGTATATGTGAAAATATACTTTGGATTTTAAGAGAATCGAATGAGTAATATATTAAAATACATTTCAGTTCCAATATCATTGACCCAAGTGTACTAAATAACGCCACGGTATGTAATGCAATGAAAACACTTATATATAAGAAGTACCAGTGGCGTATCTACCATGTTTTCATCACATTACACCCGTGCCGTTATCTAGACACTAACCAAAACCCAATCGTTAGATAGATAGTACCTTAAATATACCTTAGTTGTTTAAAATAATAGTTTGAAGTAGTATATTACAAGTATACTTCGGATTTATAAATAACATATTAAACTATGTTTTGGTTTCATAAATAACATATCAAAATATGCCTTGGATGTGATAAATAACATATTAAACTATGTTTTGGTTTTGTAAACAACATATCAAAATATGCTTTGGATGTGATAAATAACATATTAAACTATGTTTTGGTTTTGTAAATAACATATCAAAATATGCTTTGGATGATTAACAAAATATATGTTGGTTTTGTACAATACCACACATGAGAGTATATCAAAATATACTTTAAAAGTGTGATTTAAGAATTCATTCAGACCTAGTGCATCAAACTACACCTTTGAGACTATAAGGAGACCACAAAGGCAATCCCTATTTGGATGGAGAAACAAATTGGTTTCAGACATTCCATGACAACAGGAATGGGGTGTCTAATCCTATAGCGCTATATCATACTACCAATCGGTTTGGTGAACATAAAATAAGTACAATTCAACATTTTATTTTATGTTCTTTGAGAAATCAGTGTTTAAACCATAGATAGTCATTTAGTTTGTCAAATGATAAGTAATAACATGTATAATCAATTATACTTTGAAATCATGAAAATAACAGATAGGTACACATGCTTCAGCCCAAAACAGTTGAAAGTTTTAAAATAGGGGAACTATGTACTCACTTGAGATTGCTTAGTAGTCCTAGTGTAACAACCAAACAATGCTAGAGATCACGGAAATCAAACGGCACCTAATATAGGTAACTACGTCAATAAACCGGACCTAAATCGGAGGATCGGATAGAATGAGGGCTTGTAAACCAAATGAGTATGGGGACTCATGTAATATGGTTTAACAAAGCCTACATACTAAAATGAAACCTAACCTAAGTGCTTACGACCCGTTTAGGTAGCTTATGCTACTTTAACGCGTCGTTTGCGTGAAACGCGTTCGGACCGCCTAACTAGTCCTATGACAAGTAGAATATGCCTTAACATGTCTAATATTGTTGCCAAATCAGTTTAGATGTCAAAAGTTATGTTAAATATGTTTAAAATGAATTTTGGCGTCAAAGGGGTATTTTGGTAATTTACCTAAGGCATATAAACTACCTGTCATACAACTAACTAAACGTCGTGACCATAAGGTATAACCTCGGAAGGTTATTCCCTATATACTATGGTCACCTAATGTGTTTGGTCGGATCCTAATGATCGACCGAACGGGTCGGGTTCGAAAGTATAAGCGATTGTTTAGATCGCTTACCTTACGACCCTATATAAGCACTAAACTAAAAGTGACGAGCTAAGCATGTTAAAACATGCTTAACTAAGTTTAGAAAACAGGTTTGGTATCAAAACAAACGGTTTTGATACCTAAGAGTAGTTTGGTTACAAAATACGCAAGAATGCGCGTTTTGGCCGAAACTACGACTCGTCACTGAGCCTAGATAACGTGGTAATCAGTAGGTATAGTTACTAGGGACTATAACCATTGTGATTACGCTCACGTTATGAAGTTCAAACGAACTTCGCATTGACCATAAACTGGTCAATGCAGAAAGTCAAACAAAGTTTGACTTTTAACGCTAAACGAATAAAAAGAACGAAGGAACACTTACAAAGGGTCCCTGAAAGCTAATCTTGATCAAATAACCCAGGTATGAAGCAATAGCTTCAACTTAGAGTCTTTTAGATCAGATTTGTGGGTTTTGGGGTTGAGATGGGTTGGGTATTTATAGTAAATGGACAACCGTTAGGATCGTTTATCGAATAACGTGATTGAATCTCATCCGTACATGTGTTGGAATGTTATGGTAACTCATTTTGCCCCCACCACCAGAGATTGACATGTGGCATTGGCCTTTGGGGGGTTGAAAGGCTGTTAACAGCAGTTAAAACGAGTTGCTGCATCTGGCCCCTGCTTACGGACCGTAAGGGTGATGGCTTACGGTCCGTAAGCCATCAACTTTGGCAGAATTACACTTTTGGTCCCTGCACCTTGTTTCATCGCGTAACGGCACTTCTAACACCCGTCAAACCCAATTTCAAGCTCCACAATGATGTTAAGACATAGGGGACATGAAATATGCTTGAAAACATCACGGATGTCGGTTCGTTTGGCCGTACGATCGCGTTGTTCGGTTAATTACGACGGAATGTGCATAAGCGCGAAAAACGATCCAAATTGCGTGACGAATGGATTTTTGACAAGACAAACACTAAAGCATAATATTATAATGATTACATAAATTTTTGGACGTCCGGATGTATTCAGAACGTAAGTTATGCGCGAAAATGCAAACTTATGCACTTTTTGACGCTTTTAGTCCCTGAATGACCCAAAAGTTTATTTTAGCACACCGAACTCCTCAAAGCCTATTTCTAAGCTATGTAAAGGATATTTATGGTGTGTTTAAGTTATGGTCATGTTCCGGAATGTTTGTTACAGTACGAATCGGCATACTTTCGCAGTTTGTCGAATTTAGTCTCTGTAAGCGATTTAAATTTGATTTTGTCATACCAAAGCCTTCAAAACTTATTTCTAAGTTTTGTAAAGGTTATCTAAGGTATTTTAAGTCTATTTCACTATTCTGGAGTGCTCGTTGCATTAAACTGGTTATATTTACGCATCAGTGCGCGTATAACCTTCCAGAAAGCGATTTAAGGCTTGAAATCGAACAAGAATTGATATGTGCAAGCGATACACAAAATTTTATAAATCCTAAGTATGAAATACAATATTTCATTGGTTTGGTATATGTTTGATGTTTGAAGTGACACAGGTGTCACAATTTGGCGACATTATCTATATGGTACTTGATGTACTATTTTTACGGATCATAAGAGCCTTCATCACATATTTGATCAGAAAGAGCTTAATATGAGACAGTGACGATGGGTTGAGTTGCTAAATGATTATGACTTCAAAATCAAGTATCATCCCGGAAAGGCGAATGTGGTAGTAGACGCCTTAAGTCGAAAGGAAAGGATCAAGCCCATAAGGGTTAGGGCTTTAGAGATGATTATTCAGACGGATCTTACTTCTCGTATTCGTGTTGCACAAAGATAAGCTCTTAAAAAAGAGAACATTAAGGATGAATACCTCCGAGGAATGGAGAAAAAGTTGAAGCCTAACGAGGAAGGAACCTTGTATTTCATGGGACGTATTTGGGTTCCGCTTTATGGTGGTATTAGTGAGGTTATTTTCGATGAAGCTCATAAATCAAGGTACTCGATCCATCCAGGGTCGGACAAAATGTACCAAGATTTGAAGGATTACTACTGGTGGCCAAGACTTAAGGGTGACGTTGCCATGTATATGGGGAAGTGCTTAACTTGTGCCAAGGTAAAGGCCGAGTATCAGAAACCCTCAGGTCTTCCGCAACAGCCGGAAATACCCATGTGGAAGTGGGAGCAGATTGCTATGGACTTCATAACCAAGTTACCCAGAACCCCTAGAGGACATGATATGATTTGGGTAATCGTGGACCGATTGACAAAGTCTGCGCACTTCTTACCTATTCGAGAAAAGGATAACACTGGTAAGCTAGCTGAGCTTTACCTCAGGGAGATAGTTGCACGTCATGGAGTGCCTATCTCGATAATATCTGAAAGAGATGGACGGTTTGTGTCAAGGATTTGGCAATCATTTCAAGAAGCTTTTGGTTCTCAGTTGAATCTGAGTACAGCTTTTCACCCACAGACTGATGGACAGAGCGAAAGGACTATTCAGATGTATGGAAGATATGCTGCACGCTTGCGTAATGGATTTAGGTGGCAGTTGGGATACTCACCTACCTCTGGTTAAGTTTTCCTATAACAACAGCTACCATACAAGTATTCAAGCCACACCGTTCGAAGCCCTCTATGGCCGTAAGTGTCATTCGCCGTTGTGCTGGGCAGATGTAGGTGACAGACAAATGGTTGGTCCTGAACTGGTCCAAGAAACAACTGATAAGATCATGCAGATCTAAGAGCGCATCAAGGCGGCTCGTGATCGACAAAAGAGTTACGCGGATCAAAGGCGAAAGCATTTGGAATTCGAAGTGGGTGATATGGTTTTGTTAAAAGTCTCACCTTGGAAAGGTGTAGCACGCTTTGGGAAGCGTGGTAAGTTAAACCCACGTTATATTGGGCCATTCAGAATATTGGAAAGGGTTGGTACCATAGCATACAAGTTGAAGCTACCAGAGGAATTAAACGGTGTTCATGATACATTTCATGTATCTAATCTGAAGAAAAGTCTAACTCAAGAGACAGTTGTCATCCCTGTGGATGAAGTGCATATAGACAACACATTCCACTTCACTGAAGAACCCGTTGAGGTTACAGATTGGAAGGTTAAAAAGACTCGGAGGAGTAGTGTTAAGCTTGTCAAGGTTCGATGGAATGCACGTCACGGCCTAGAGTTTACTTGGGAGCGTGATGACCGTATGAGATCTAAATATCCACATTTGTTCCCTAACTCCCCTACAACTGTTAGCGCAACTTAAAATTTCGGGACAAAAATTTCTTAACGGGGGGAGAATGTGACAATTGTCAAAATTTCATGTATCAGTACAATAATTAAACAATGATTAGTGCTTTAATGACTGTGCTGATTTAAATCAATGACATGAATGCTTTCTGATTATAATCATATACATATATGTGCATCATATATTGCATAATGTAATATCATTACTGCATGCAACACTTTATTGATTCAAATGATGCACAAAACAGAGATAGCACAGTTATCAGACAAATCAGAAAAATACTGACGGAGTTCAGTACATAGACAGACATGGTATTGAGACACAGAATAGGCCAGAAACCAAGAGTTACACTAGTATAGTGTGTAGGAAAGTATGGATCATAAAACTGCCTTCTTAAAGATAGTTTAAGTGTCGGAAAGTGCCTAAAACTCACATAAACTGCAGAATTCAGCAAAAATTAGCTTTTAAACAACTAAATATTATGCAGAAATGTGGTTAAATGGTCCAGAATGCTTTCCTAAGTGTCGGGAATCAAAACTGTCATAAAAGGTAACATAAAGCACACTAAACTGCATAGTTTAGCACCTTAACGAACCGGTAACCAACCGAACAACCAGACACTACCCGAAACACCAAATTTTCACTAGAAGCATTGTTTTATCATTTCCGAGCTAGTTATGGTCCCCGAACATCATAACACACTATATAATCACATAACAACTTAAAACACTAAGTAAACACTTGGATTTCAACTAAATCTCCTAACTACCAATTACAACCTAATCTATACCTCCCTCTATTTATGGTCACCACAAGGGTGGCCCACCTTTGATTTTATTTGTATATTTTATAAGATCATGTCCATGCTTTTACAACATATTACACACTAGACTAAATGTTGTTGGAAGTTTATAAACATTAACCAAGAGATCATCTTCTCATTTTATCACATCACTTCTCAACACAACTCTTCTCTCCTCTACTAACGACCGAGAACAAGCAAGCACACCACCACCATATTCACTTCATCTTCATCCAATTTCCAAGTTATACAAAGGTGTAAGGAGCTTGATAAGGAAGCTAGGAGCCATTGTTGAGTGAAGGACCTCTCCCACAAGCTTTTAACCACCAAGATTAGCATCATCTTCATCTTTTGTTCTTCCCTAGCCTTGTGCTAGTAGTAAGATCCTTCTAATCCCATTTTACATCTTGTTATGTTGGTTAAAAGTGTATGTAAATCACTAATCAGGAAGAACACTAAAGATCAATAGCATAACCTTTAACATAAGACTAAAAATCATCATGAACTATGTTGTTTAAGTGTTTACATGCTTCTTGATTGTTGATTGTTTGTGATTATGATGTTAAACATCATATGAAACTTGCTAGATTGTGATTAAACACATGATCTAGCAAGTGAGAGGATGATTATGTTATAAATCAAGATGATCATCCTTATGTGAAAGCATGAACTTAAAATATGAAGTGTCTTCTTGAATGATGATGATCAAAGTATAATGTAAGTCTTGTAAAGGTGTGATTTCAAAAATGATTTTCTCAAGAAACTAAGTTAAATTTCAAGATTTACTTAAACATGGTTCTTAAGGAAACTAATCACATTTTTAGTGGTTAATCAAGTGTAGAAACATATTATTAACAAGAAAAATTCAAGAAGAAATATTTTTAGAAAATCAAGTTACAAGTTGTAAAGATCTAAAATTTTCAAGAATGATGTTTTTAAACAAATAACCACACTTTAAAGGGTAAATAAGCTTACTAAACACTCTACTAAGTTACTACAAACTTTTATAAATTTTCAAGTTCATGAAGTAGTGTAAAATGCTTGATTTTGGCACTTGGTAAGTATTGTTTGCTTTGTTGATGAATTGTGATGATTTATAAAAGAAAATGATATGATTTGAATGTGACATCTGTGCCTCCACGGCCATCGAACAAATACCAAATCAATTAAACGTTGTGTTTCATACTTGGGATTTGTATAAATATGTGTATCATTTGCACATATCAACTCTTGTTCGATTTCGGGCTCTAAATCGCTTTCTGGAAGGTTATACGCGCACTGATGCGTAAATATAACCAGTTTAATGCAACAAACACTCCGGGATAGTGACATAGTCTTAACATACCTTAAATAACCTTTACATAACTTAGAAATAAGTTTTGGAGGGTTTGGTGTGGCGAAATCAAGTTTATTCGCTTAAAGGGACTAATTTCGACAAACTGCGAAAGTATGCCGATTTGTACTGTAACGAACATTTCGGAATATGACCATAATTTAAACATACCCTAAATATCCTTTACATAGCTTAGAAATAGGCTTTGAGGGGTTTGGTGTGCTAAAATAAACTTTTTGGTCATTCAGGGACTAAAAGCGTCAAAAGTGCATAAGTTTGCATTTTCGCGCATATCTTACGTTCTGAATACATCCGGACATCCAAAAATTTATGTAATCATTAAAATATTTTATTTTAGTGATTGGCATGATAAAATTCCATTCGTCGCGTAATTTGGATCGTTTTTGCGTTCGTTACGACTTCCGTCGTAATTAACCGAACAACGCAACCGTACGACCAAACGAACTGACATACGAGATATTTTTGAGCATTTTTTGAGTTCCCTATACTTTAAATTCATTTTAGAGCCTTGAAATGAGGTTAATGGGGCTTAAACGTGTCAAAAATGAGCCGAAATGCAAGATTCTGAAGTTCAGGGACCAAAATTGTCATTCTGCCATAGTTATCTTAGGAAGGGACCAAAATGAAAAATCTAAATTCCAGCTTGTTCCAGCTGTTCCCCTCATTTGCACATGGTTTTAATGAAACTATGGGCTCCCATGGTTTCACAAAACCATGGGCACATGTGTACGGATGAGATCGAAGCTCGTTTTACGATGAACGATCCTAACGGTTCTAGTTTTCCTATAAATAGCTATCCCCTTTCACTTGCAAAAACCACATTGATCTGATTTTAGCTCTCTAAGTTGAAGTTTATGCTTCATACCTGAGAGTAAATCAGATCAAAGCTTGCGGGGACCTTTTGTAAGTATTCTTTCGTTCTTTTATCGCTTTTCGAGTCTGAAAGTCAGACTGCGTTTGACTTTCTGCATTGACCAGTTTATGGTCAATGCGAAGTTCATTTGAACTTCATAACGTGAGCGTAATCATGATGGTTATAGTCCCTAGTGACTATACCTACTGATTACCACGTTATCTAGGTGTAGTGACGAGTCGTAGTTTCGGCCAAAATGCGCATTCTTGCGTGTTTTGTAACCAAACTACTTATAGGTATCAAAACCGTTTGTTTTGATACCAAATCTATTTTCTAAATTCGTTAAACATGTTTTAACATGTTTAACTCGTCACTTTTTAGATTAGTGCTTGTGTAGAGTCGTAAGTCAAGCGGACTAAACACCCACTTAGACTTTCGAACATGACCCGTTTGGTCTTTCATTAGGATCCGACCAAACGTGTTTAGTGACCATAGTTGCATAGGGAATAACCTTCCGAGGTTATACCTTATGGTCACTTAGGTTTAATTAGTTGTATGATAGGTAGTTTATATATGCCTTAGGTAAATGACCGAAATGCCCTTTTCATGCATAATTGGTAATTAAGCATATGTAACACAAACTTTTGTCACTTAATTGATTATGCAACATATTTAATCATGTTTAGGCATATAATACTTGTCATAGGACTAGTTAGACGTCTCGAACGCGCTTTTGCGCGAACGACACGTTAAAGTAGCTTAAGCTACCTTAATGGGTCACAATGGGTCGAAAGCACTTAGGTTAGGTTTCGATTTAGGATGTATACTTTGTTAAACCATGTCATATGAGTTCCAATACTCATTTGGTATACAAAACCTCATCCTATCCGATCTTCTGACTTAGGTCCGGTTTAATTATATAGTTATTAGGTTGCCGATTGATTCCGTGCTCCCTCTAGCTTGCTTGGTTGTTGTTCAAGACCTCTAAGCATTCTCAGGTGAGTACATAGTTCCCCTATTTTACTATTTTCAATCGTTTTGGGGTGATTCATATGTGCTAAATGTTTTCAAGGTTTTAACGATGGTTTTCAAAATGATTTTCGATATTATAACAATGGTTTCAAAAACGATTAAAATGGTTTATATTAAATTAATAACGATTTCGATATAGTAAACAAACTTGTTGGTTGTATTTACATAACGAATAATATCCATTAGTTTTGGCCGAACCGACCAGTATTAGGTTATGGTACCATAGGATCTGACAAATCCCGTTATCAGACTGCACCCATGGTTATGTGTGGGTTAGGTGGGTAACGACTGAATCTGTGATTGTTAATTTACCCTTTGGTGGTTTATTAATGCGAGAAGCGATAGGCGAGATAGTCGAGTCACGAAGGTTTGGATGTTATTAGCGAGACAATCAAAAGTAGTTTTCATGATTTAAGACGAGAATGATTTAAACGACTAAAGCGATTTTTAACGAATTAAACAATTTGGGTAAACAATTGGTTTTTGGTTAGTGTTTAGATAACGGGACGGGTGTAATGTGATGAAAGCATGGTGGATACGCTGCTGGTACTTCCTATATATAAGTGTTTTCATCGTATTACATACCGTGGCGTTATTTAGTTCACTTGGGTAAACGATTTTGAAATGATGTCACACAAACAAGGTTTTCGAAATGATATAAACCATACGAGTTTTATTAACGAGATTTATTAACGAGTTTTATTAACGAGATTTATTAACGAGTTTTATTAACGAGATTTATTAACGAGTTTTATTAACGATTTAATACGAGATGTTTTACAAATCGGTTTTCTAAAACAAAATGTTTTCGAGTTAAGAATCATGGCTACGGGATTTTACAAATTATAACCAACTTGATTTGAGTTGGTTAATTATGTCGCAATACTACACTTTTCAAAACTAGGTTTTTAATTAAGTATTGCAACATGTAAACTAGCCATGAATCCGACACTCTCAAAAACCTATGTACTCGCCAACATTTCTTTGCTGACTTTGTTTTCACATATGTTTCAAGTGTTATTGAATGATGTTGATTTCTAGGATACATGCTCACATAGGACTGGACGACGCCTTAGTGACTTAATAACAATGATAGACTATGTTTAAATTGTTTATTTAGATTTCTAGACGATGTAAATATTCAATGTTTAATAAAACGAAACTTTAATTTCCATGTGTTTTGAAACAATGATTCTGTTACAACACTCCCCGACGATTCCGCCGCGATTGGTTGTTTTACGCGGTCGGAGTGTGACATTGAAAGCATGGAAACCTCCATTTTTAAGGGGAAACTATGGAAAAATTTTTCAAGAAATTAAACATATAGAAAAATATTTTTAACCAAAGTGTTTACATGTGTATTTTAACCATAATTTTTCATACAAAATTTGCCATAATTTTTGCTACAAGAATTACAATATGGGTGGTTGGTTTTTAATAAATAAAAGTGACTAAATATGTATTTAGGAAAATATATATTTAGATGTCACAATGTATGTGATTACTTGTATATTATGTGTATTAGTTATATTATTTTAGGACTTGAAATAATATAACTCACCAAAATACAAAGAAATATAACACAAAATATTACCAAAATTCCAAGAAAATAAATATATAATTTATACCCAAAACTGAATAAACCAAACAAGGAATATAACTTACATAAATATTCCGGAATTAAATTCAAAGGTATATTTTGGTAAACGGTATTTTGTAAACCAAGAAAACAAAAATATAATTTTTATAATTGTTACAAAAATAAATCATATTTTTGACAAGAAGGAAATATATTATTTTTGGGCAAAGGAAAAATATATATGTTTCTTGAACAATTAGAAAATATAATATTTTTGGAGGAAATATATATTTTCTTACATAAAGTTAGAACATATTATTTTTTGGGTGAAAAATGAATTTATAAATATTTTCTAAGATAATCTTGAAAATATATTATTTTTGAGGTTTATATGAAAAATATAAATATTTTTGCCAAGGAAGAAATATAAATAATTTTCTATACAAGCTTTCTTAAAATATTTATTTATTTTAAGAATATATCCACGTTGATGATTTTATTAAAATAATATTCCTTAAAGTGTAAATACAAAAATTAAGTATAAGAATACTTAATAAACACAATAAAAATACGTATTCTCGTACGTAAAAATACACCGGAATACGCCACCGATACTTGGCAAAATTATACAAGTTTAAGAATACAAGTATGAATACACCCATCCTTGGGGAAGATATACATGTATAAGTACATAACGTGTCAAGTTAAAATATATTATTTTAACTAGTATTCCAAAATTTAATAAATATAATTTAAGTTAGAATATATTATTTGAACAAATAATTATATACTTTGTATTAATAATGACACAAAGAAATGTAACTCAAAGATACTAATTAAGACTAAAGTCAAGGCACGACCCATCCATCTAATACACCTTAGCACATTTGTAGGGAGTCGTGTGATCGAGTAGCAGCTTTGAGTTACACCGGATTTCGAGACGCAAGACTGTGAGTTCATGTCCCCCTTTTCATTTAACTATTTTCAGTTTTACAGGTTTGGGGGTGAAGTACATGTTACAAATTGTTTACAAACGTTTACATATGGTATGGTTAGCTAAAGAATGAACTGTTAGATCATGTGAGTGGTGGGTACAACGCTTAAGACCATTAATCCTCGTAGTAGGACCGAGGGAGATGAGTGATATGTGACAACTGGCACCAAACCGGTAATTTCCGTACACTTTAATTATTATTTATTGACTGCAATTATGTGCTTAATTGTCAGCAATGTCTAAACACATGATTAAACAAGTGAATTCATGCACGTTGTATACTACAAAATATTGCTTTATGCATAATCGAGAGCGTTGCGTCAAAAAATACTAAGTAAACTCACCGGTAAGACACTATGTGTCAACGGAACTGCAGAAAGCAGTCAGACAATAAAATTGGAGCCTAGGTGTAGGTCCGACAGCAAGAATGCATTAAAACCCAAGAGTACATACAAGGGTTTAATATATATGCAATACGAAAGCAAAAATAAGCACTAAAAAGCACCCGAAACGCACTTTAAGTGCAGAATTTATATAATTCAGCTATAATCAGCATTTAAACATATGAATATTATGCAGAAATGTCGTTTATCATCCAAAATATTTCCCTAAGTGTTGGGAATTGAAAGGGTACAAGAAGGGTACTTAAAAGACACTAAAAAGTGTGATTTAGCACTTTAACGAATCGGTATCTAACCGAACAACCGGATATTACCCGGGACACCAAAATAATGCTAGAAGCATTGTTTTTATTTTTCTTAGCCAGTTAGGGTCCCCGAATACCCTAACACCCGTTATAAATTACAACCCACTAATAACTAATTTAAATATCTAAACTAAACTAACAAACTATACCACTAACAATGGTTGAAATTCCATTTGTAAACCACACCTCCACCACCGTTCGGTTCCCCCATGGGGGACACCACTCTTACCAATTTTATTATTTTATTTGAGTGCTCAATATCTAAGTGACATGTTATCCAATGGGTTTATTAGATGATGGTTATAAGAAAGCTAAAAGGATATTCACAACTCACTTGACAAAAATTTCCTTCTTTTCCCTCCTTTGATAACCTACGGCCGAGAGCTCACACAACCATCCACCCACTTTCAAATTTCCATCTTAATAAACCATATACTCACAAGTGTGCTAGAGTTGATACGAAGAGGCTCGGTGCATACGGAATCGCAAGGACCTCTCTACGACGCTATTAACCACCCATTTTTCGTCTAGTTTCTTCCCTAGCCTTGTGCTAGTTGTAAGTGATTCTAAACACTCTCTTGATCTTATTTAAAGTGGTTAATAAGAGGTTTAACGGGTAAAAATTATGAACACTAGAGATCAAAACTAAAAGTCTACTAAAAATAATAAACATGGTGGTTAATGAATGAATGTTAGTGTAAAACTTTTGAAACTAGTTTTGTTATGGTTATTTATTATTGTTGGATGCTAGTAGGGGAACGGATCGTCATCTAACCACGCTAGGTCACGTTCGTGGAACATGAACTAGCGCTGTGTTTCGTATAAAAAAATAGATGACGAACCCTTTCACTCACAAACATGAACTTGTGTAAAAACGATTTTGTTGGATCTGAGTTTGTTTCTGATTGTATTTTCGTTTGAAATTAAGATGGAAATGAAAGAGTTGTGCAGCGGAATTAAGATGAAAACAAACTTTGTATACAATCAAACGAGAGTAATACTTTAATCAAACATCTTTACACAATGAATCGAAAGATTGAATTTGTTTCAACAACGATTACAATGATTGATGAATGAATGCAAACTCCCCCTCAGCCAGAGCTCAGTAGTTTGTTCGTGCAAAGAAGACAATGTTGTAAAAGAGCTAATAGAACAGTACAAAGTACTGAACTATTTATAGGCACTTGCAAACCACTGAGCATCTTTAGCTGACGTCACCATGAAAGTGACATCTAACCTCCTAACAAACTCTAACCTCTGATTTATACAAACACTGATGTACTAACAACTGCTATTACAATTTATTACATAAAAGACACTTAAACAGCTGCTGCTTCCTTCCACTGCTGTGAACCCTGCAGTGCTTATCCGGATCAGCAGTACTAGACTCAAGGCAGTAGATTGAGTCAGCAGAACTTTGGTCTTCCATCAGTCTTTGACATTGGGCAGTAGATGCAAGGCAGACGTTGTAGATCAGCACTTAGTAAGATCAGCAGATAGGAGGTCAGTAGATATGAAATCACTTTCAAGGGGAGAGATTTGAATGTAAACATCTGCTTATTCTGGATCCACTACTCTGATCCAGTTTTGGCTTTAATTATCTGTTCCTCTGATAGGGATCAATCCCAACAGATTTTTCTTATGAAATGGAGTTCTAAACTAGTAGATCTACGGATCTACAAGTGGTATTTTTGAATAACCAAGTGTGTGATGAAATCATGTTTAAAAAGCCGAATCTTTCTCGAAATAAAGACATTTTTGAGAACCAAAAAGTGTGTAGACACTTGTGTAACGAAAGGATTTAACAAAGAAATATTTTCGTAAATACCGACTAGAAGTTGTAAAACTTTATATTCTTTAAAAATAAAGTTTTCGAGATAATGATTTTATTTTTAAAGATGGAAAGACTTACTAAATGTGCTAGTAAGTTACTACACATTTTTGTAAATATTCAAGTTCATGAAATGGAGAAATTAGTGATTATTGTTGATAATTGTTGTTGACGATTTATAAGAAAATAAACACATGTTTTGAAAACATGGGAAACCTCCATTTTTAGGGGAAACTCTGTCAAAATTTTTATAAATTTTGACACTTTGAAAAATATAAGTTTTTGAGAAACTTATTCCCTAAAAATGTATTTAAAAGTATTACCAAGGTTTCCCTAATTTTTGGTGATAAGAAATGAGGATTTCTTCAAGAATAAAAATGGATATAAGTATGTATATTTTTGAGAGAAAAATATATATTATTTTATCACCAACTTTTGTGCTAAGTATATAGTATGTGTTATACGTGCTAGTGTATTAAGACTTAAAAATACACTAAATACTCGTGAGGAGTATAAACATAAAAATACACATACAACATACAAGATACATAATTCGGGTGCAAAGTGCAAAACACGAGATACTTATATTAATTTTAGAGAAAATAATATAAGTAAGACATTTAGTTAAAAATATAAAACATTTTTAACACAAGAATATATACACCAAAGAGAGTGACTGTACTTGTGCGACACAATTCTAGTGACTAACGTTAAGATAACGCGTATAGGTCACGACGTTAATTAAGCAAATCCGGTGAAGTTTACGACGCTAGGAACGCAAAGTTGTGAGTTCATGCTCCCCCTTTTCTTTTAACTGTTTTCAGTTTTATAACTTCGGGGGTGAAATACATGTACAATATTTATAATTGGTATGATATAAATACAAGAAGTACACTTGGTGAGAACGAGAACCAAGTGTGACAAAATATAAGAATATGAGAAGCGCACTTGGTGAGAACGAGAACCAAGTATGAGGCGTTATGAGAAATGATGCGAGAAATCGTGTCACGAATAGGGTACAGAAGCACCATTAATCAACAATATACCAAGACCGCAGAACAAAAGGTTAGATCTAACGGGTGTCGGGCAGCCACACTCTCGCTGAGGGCGAGAATCGAGTAGTGCTTTTGTGTCTCAGAATATACCAATTAAATGCCTAAGGTTTGGTGACTTCCTATGTCGTGTCACATGTTAATGGCTTTGCAACCCATTAACAATCCTGATACTTACAGGAATACTTTATTTACATAAAATTCATACCATAATAAAACTTGATGAATACTTGAGTATGTGGGGTACTCAAGAAAAGCTTGAAATATAACTTGAAGTACGTGGGGTACTCAAGAAAACGGGAACTATACTTGAGTACGTGGGGTACTCAAGAAAAACCTGAATTATACATAAGTACGTGGTGTACACATGAATACTTGATTTATATATGAAAACTTGATTTATACACAAACTATGTTTTCATACAAAGTATACAAACGTGAAATACAAAAACTGCATGAATTCACACCAAGATTATGTTGACGTTTTTCCAAAACTCACATGTATTTCAGGAAACTAGGATGGATGTGCGCGCGGTCTTGCTTATGCTCTTGGATGTCGCTTATGTTTATCTTTGAATAAAGATGTAAACTTTTTAAGACAATGTTTTATGCGACTTAGCGATGTAAACGCTAAACTTATGTTTTCAATTTATGGTATTTGAAGTATTTTTTACGAACATGTAGCATGTTTACCTTTTGTATGCAATGAGAACCTTTCATGACCACACCTCGTGCTTCCGCCGAAGAAAGGGGTGTGACAGATTGGTATCAGAGCTGAGATTGTAGTGAACCAGGATTCCTTCTCGAGTCTAGTCTACAATCTCTAGGATCCTTTCATGAAAACATTTTTCAAAGAGTTTTCATTGCATAAAACGTCCCGCGACATCCACTACCTGAAACTAGTTACAAGAATCTAGAAAAGACACTACGAGACTTAGAGTGCACTTGAGTAGCACCTGTCGTTGATGAGAAATTACTTGCAATTATGTGTGATAATTAGCATATACTAGAAGTAGAATGTCACAAGTATACGTGACTTTATCTGAAAGCGATGGCCCATCTGAAGGAAGAAATACGAGGATGAAATGAACTGTGCGGACTGTGCAAGGAGTTACGTAATTATGGATGCATACATAATTATGGAATTCAGTGCACAGAAATCACAGCAAGTCTTGTCGCTTATAGATTCCCTCAGTGCAAGCCTACTAAGTACTCTGCTAGAGTATTAATTGTTTGATGTCACTTATGTGGTATATACCTGTGAATATATATACTACTACTGTCTAGTATGATGATATCAAACAAATGATTAACCCTGTTGTGTTATGTTCTGTCAGAACATGGCACCCAGGAAAGCTGTGAATGCTCGCAATGACGATCAACCTCCTCCTCCCCCACTGTCAAGAACTGCTGAAGAGCTGAACGCTCTACTGGAAGAAAGGATCTCCGCTGCTATCGCCCAGTACGAGGCAAACCGTACTCAAGACAGTGGAGGACCAAGCAACGCTAGGCGTAACGGGAATGGAGATTCATCTGGAGGCAACGCAGCTCAAGGTAACCTTAAGACAATTTGCTAAGCATGGAGAAATTTATGAACGGTCCTTGTTTCATTATTTCTTCGATTGCTCACATGTGAATTGGTTGAATCAATTCCAGGCTGCACTTTCAAGCAGTTCCTCGACTGCAAGCCGATGAACTATGACGACACAGGAGGTGCAGTAGCATTTGTGCGCTGGACGGAGAAGACTGAAGCTACTATCCGCATGAGCAAGTGTACCGCGGATCAGCAAGTCACTTTTCCTACCGGATTGTTTGTCGATGAAGCTCTGACTTGGTGGTACCTGCAAGCCCAAACTTTGGGTGATGATGCCGCTTATGGCCTAACTTGGGAAGAACTGAAGGAAAGGATGAGAGAGAAGTACTGCTCTCGTGCAGAACTCCAAAGGCTGGAAATAGAGTTCTGGCACTTGACTATGGAAGGTGCTGACATTAATGGTTATACTCGAAGGTTCCACAATCTGTCAAGAGTGCTACCCTACATGGTGACTCCCGAATTCAAGCGCGTTGAACGCTACATTTGGGGACTGGCCCCAGAGTTTCGTGGCATGGTGACGTCGACCAAACCACAAACAATCACCGAGGCTATAACTCTGGCTGTCAGCCTGACTGAAGATTGTGTTCATATGAAGAAGTTATCGTTGAACCCAACAGAGAAGACCGAGACGCATGCTGAGTCGTCCGGCGACAAGAAAAGAAAACATGCAAACCTGAACCAAGCAACTCGTAACAACAAGGGTTTCAACAACAAGAAGCGTGACACTAACCCGTCTCAGGAGGCGAAAACCCATGCAACCAAAGCATACCAAGGCTCCATGCCTAGATGCCAAAAATGTAAGTATCATCATTATGGAGCTTGTCGCATTCCAAGGTGCGACAAATGTGGTAAATTGGGTCATCAAACAGAAGACTGTTGGGGAAAAGGAAAGAACCGAAATGGAAACGGTGCTGGTAACAAGAATGGTAACGGGAAAGGGCGGAACCAAGGATGCTTCAAATGTGGAAGCAATGATCATTTCATGAAGGACTGCCCAGAAGGAAACAATGCTCAGGCTAGAGCATTTGTGATTGGAGCAAAGAACGCACGCGAGGACCCTAACGTGGTCACCGGTACGTTTCTCATTAACAATCACTTTGCATCCATATTATTTGACACTGGCGCCGATTATAGCTTCATGTCTGTGGAATTTAAACGCATACTCGGAATAGAATCTAGTAGATTAGAAATTCCTTATTCCATAGAACTAGCCAATGGTAAACTTGTTGAATCGGGCGAAGTTGTTAGAGGCTGCACACTAGAACTTGGTGAACGAAATTTTAGCATCGATCTCTTACCTATTCAATTGGGTAGCTTCGATGTAGTAGTCGGGATGGACTGGTTGTCCAAGAACAAAGCTGAACTTATTTGTCATGAGAAAATCATTCACATCCCTTTAGCGAATGGTGAAACTCTCATCGTGCATGGAGAAAAACGAGACGCACCACTTCGAATCATCAGTTGCATGAAGGCACAGAAGTGCTTAAGGAAAGGATGTGTCGCTTTCCTAGCACACGTTATAGACAAGAAGGTTGTGGAGCCAAAACTCGAAGACATTCCTGTGGTGAAGGAATTCCCTGATGTTTTTCCCGAAGATTTGCCAGGACTACCTCCGCAACGACAAGTCGAATTTCACATAGACTTGGTTCCAGGAGCCGCTCCTGTAGCCAAGGCTCCCTATCGACTTGCACCATCCGAAATGCAAGAATTATCTACACAACTTCAGGAGTTGTTGGATAAAGGATTTATAAGGCCAAGCTTCTCACCCTGGGGAGCTCCTGTATTATTCGTGAAGAAAAAGGATGGAACTTTGCGGATGTGTATCGATTATAGGGAACTGAACAAGCTCACTATCAAGAATCGGTACCCGCTACCAAGGATTGATGACTTATTTGATCAACTGCAAGGATCAGGCTACTATTCCAAGATCGACCTTCGATCTGGATACCATCAGCTGAGAATCCAAGAGGAAAGCGTACCAAAGACCACATTCAGAACGCGATATGGGCACTACGAATTTCTTGTGATGCCGTTTGGGCTGACGAATGCACCAGCGGTCTTTATGGATCTGATGAACCGCATATGCAAACCATATCTCGATAAATTCGTGATTGTATTTATCGATGATATCCTGATTTACTCGCGAACGAAAGAAGAGCACGAGCAACATCTCAGAACCATCTTGGAACTGTTGAAGAAAGAGAAGCTTTATGCAAAGTTCTCGAAATGCGAATTCTGGATTCGCGAAGTACAATTTCTTGGTCACGTTGTGAATGAAAAGGGCATTCATGTAGACCCGTCCAAGGTAGAAGCAATAAAGAATTGGGAAGCTCCCAAGACCCCAACCGAAGTACGACAATTGTTGGGCTTAGCGGGCTATTATCGGCGATTCATCGAGAACTTCTCAAAGATAGCTCAACCGCTAACGACCCTTAAACAGAAAGACAAGAAGTACGACTGGGGTCATAAACAAGAAGAAGCCTTCCAACTACTTAAGAACAAGCTATGCGATGCACCAATACTATCATTGCCCGAGGGCACTGAAGACTTCGTGGTTTACTGCGACGCTTCACGACAAGGCTTGGGTTGCGTGCTTATGCAGCGCCAAAAAGTCATCGCTTACGCTTCCAGGCAATTGAAAGTTCATGAAAGAAACTATACCACTCACGACCTGGAGCTGGGTGCAGTGGTATTCGCCTTGAAGATCTGGCGACATTATTTATATGGTACTCGATGTACAATCTTCACAGATCACAAAAGCTTACAACACATATTTGATCAGAAGGAATTGAATATGCGCCAGCGACGATGGGTCGAGCTGCTAAAGGATTATGACTGTGAGATTAAGTACCATCCTGGAAAGGCAAACGTTGTAGCGGACGCGTTGAGCCAAAAAGAAAGGGTTAAGACCCTAAGGGTTCGAGCATTGGAAATGACGATTCGAACGAACCTCACTGCACGCATTCGTGATGCACAACAAGAAGCTCTTAAAGAAGAGAACCGTAAAGCTGAATACCTATGGGGTATACTGAAATACATGGTGCCAAACGAAGAGGGAGCCTTATACTTCAAGAAGCGTATTTGGGTTCCACTCTATGGTGGCATACGAGAAGTCATCCTTAATGAAGCCCACAAATCGAGATATTCGATCCATCCAGGATCGGACAAAATGTATCAAGACTTAAAGGAATACTACTGGTGGCCGAGACTTAAAAGCGATGTTGTTGTTTATGTTGGAAAATGCCTAACCTGTGCCAAGGTTAAGGCAGAATATCAGAAACCATCCGGCCTATTACAACAACCAGAGGTTCCCGTGTGGAAGTGGGAACAAATCTCGATGGACTTCATAACGAAATTACCCAGGACCCCGAGAGGGCACGATATGATATGGGTAATAGTTGACCGATTAATGAAGTCTGCGCACTTCCTACCGATCCGAGAAAAAGACTGCACTGGAAAGCTTGCTGAAATATACTTAAGAGAAATTGTGGCACGTCATGGAGTGCCAATCTCAATCATTTCAGACAGAGATGGACACTTTGTCTCAAGAATCTGGCAATCATTTCAGGAAGCCTTTGGATCTCAGTTAGATCTGAGCACGGCATTCCACCCGCAAACAGACGGCCAGAGCGAACGGACTATACAAACGTTAGAAGATATGCTTCGCGCATGTGTCATGGATCTAGGCGGTAGCTGGGATACTCATCTACCTTTAGTTGAGTTCTCCTACAATAACAGTTATCATACAAGCATAAAAGCCGCATCGTTCGAAGCTCTGTATGGCCGCAAGTGCCGGTCGCCCTTATGTTGGGCAGATGCCGGAGATAAACGTATGGTTGGTCCTGAACTTGTACAAGAGACAACCGACATGATTGCGCAGATCTGAGAGCGCATTAAGGCGGCTCGAGATCGACAAAAGAGCTACGCTGATCCAAAGAGAAAATCAGTAGAATTCAAGGTGGGAGACAAGGTGTTGTTAAAAGTCTCACCTTGGAAGGGCGTAGTCAGATTTGGAAAGCGTGGGAAGTTGAATCCACGATACATCGGACCATTCAGAATATTGAAAAGGATTGGTACCGTGGCATACAAGTTGGAGTTACCGGAAGAACTCAATGGAGTACATGATACGTTCCATGTATCCAATCCCAAGAAGAGTCCAACACAAGAAAACGTGATCATCCCGGTGGATGAAGTACATATTGATGACGCCCTCCGATTTACAGAACAACCCGTTGAGGTTACCGACTGGAAAGTCAACAAGACCAGGAGGAGCAGTGTGAAACTTGTCAAAGTACGTTGGAGCTCTAAGCACGGACCCGAGTACACATGGGAACGTGAAGACCAGCTCAAAGAAAAGTATCCCCACCTATTCAAGAAGACTCCTGCGAGAGTTAGTTCAGCCTGAATTTCGGGACGAAATTCTTTTAACAGGGGGAGACTGTGATAACTGGCACCAAACCGGTAATTTCCGTACACTTTAATTATTATTTATTGACTGCAATTATGTGCTTAATTGTCAGCAATGTCTGAACACATGATTAAATAAGTGAATTCATGCACGTTGTATACTACAAAATATTGCTTTATGCATAATCGAGAGCGTTGCGTCAAAAAATACTAAGTAAACTCACCGGTAAGACACTATGTGTCAACGGAACTGCAGAAAGCAGTCAGACAATAAAATTGGAGCCTAGGTGTAGGTCCGACAGCAAGAATGCATTAAAACCCAAGAGTACATACAAGGGTTTAATATATATGCAATACGAAAGCAAAAATAAGCACTAAAAAGCACCCGAAACGCACTTTAAGTGCAGAATTTATATAATTCAGCTATAATCAGCATTTAAACATATGAATATTATGCAGAAATGTCGTTTATCATCCAAAATATTTCCCTAAGTGTTGGGAATTGAAAGGGTACAAGAAGGGTACTTAAAAGACACTAAAAAGTGTGATTTAGCACTTTAACGAATCGGTATCTAACCGAACAACCGGATATTACCCGGGACACCAAAATAATGCTAGAAGCATTGTTTTTATTTTTCTTAGCCAGTTAGGGTCCCCGAATACCCTAACACCCGTTATAAATTACAACCCACTAATAACTAATTTAAATATCTAAACTAAACTAACAAACTATACCACTAACAATGGTTGAAATTCCATTTGTAAACCACACCTCCACCACCGTTCGGTTCCCCCATGGGGGACACCACTCTTACCAATTTTATTATTTTATTTGAGTGCTCAATATCTAAGTGACATGTTATCCAATGGGTTTATTAGATGATGGTTATAAGAAAGCTAAAAGGATATTCACAACTCACTTGACAAAAATTTCCTTCTTTTCCCTCCTTTGATAACCTACGGCCGAGAGCTCACACAACCATCCACCCACTTTCAAATTTCCATCTTAATAAACCATATACTCACAAGTGTGCTAGAGTTGATACGAAGAGGCTCGGTGCATACGGAATCGCAAGGACCTCTCTACGACGCTATTAACCACCCATTTTTCGTCTAGTTTCTTCCCTAGCCTTGTGCTAGTTGTAAGTGATTCTAAACACTCTCTTGATCTTATTTAAAGTGGTTAATAAGAGGTTTAACGGGTAAAAATTATGAACACTAGAGATCGAAACTAAAAGTCTACTAAAAATAATAAACATGGTGGTTAATGAATGAATGTTAGTGTAAAACTTTTGAAACTAGTTTTGTTATGGTTATTTATTATTGTTGGATGCTAGTAGGGGAACGGATCGTCATCTAACCACGCTAGGTCACGTTCGTGGAACATGAACTAGCGCTATGTTTAGTATAAAAAAATTAGATGACGAACCCTTTCACTCACAAACATGAACTTGTGTAAAAACGATTTTTCTTATGAAATGGAGTTCTAAACTAGTAGATCTACGGATCTACAAGTGGTATTTTTGAATAACCAAGTGTGTGATGAAATCATGTTTAAAAAGCCGGATCTTTCTCGAAATAAAGACATTTTTGAGAACCAAAAAGTGTGTAGACACTTGTGTAACGAAAGGATTTAACAAAGAAATATTTTCGTAAATACCGACTAGAAGTTGTAAAACTTCATATTCTTTAAATATAAAGTTTTCGAGATAATGATTTTATTTTTGAAGATGGAAAGACTTACTAAATGTGCTAGTAAGTTACTACACATTTTTGTAAATATTCAAGTTCATGAAATGGAGAAATTAGTGATTATTGTTGATGAATATTGTTGATAATTGTTGTTGACGATTTAAAAGAAAATAAACACATGTTTTGAAAACATGGGAAACCTCCATTTTTAGGGGAAACTCTGTCAAAATTTTTATAAATTTTGACACTTAGAAAAATATAAGTTTTTGAGAAACTTATTCCCTAAAAATATATTTAAAAGTATTACCAAGGTTTCCCTAATTTTTGGTGATAAGAAATGAGGATTTCTTCAAGAATAAAAATGGATATAAGTATGTATATTTTTGAGAGAAAAATATATATTATTTTATCACCAACTTTTGTGCTAAGTATATAGTATGTGTTATACGTGCTAGTGTATTAAGACTTAAAAATACACTAAATACTCGTGAGGAGTATAAACATAAAAATACACATACAACATACAAGATACATAATTCGGGTGCAAAGTGCAAAACACGAGATACTTATATTAATTTTAAAGAAAATAATATAAGTAAGTCATTTAGTTAAAAATATAAAATATTTTTAACACAAGAATATATACACCAAAGAGAATGACTGTAGTTGTGCGACACAAGTCTAGTGACTAACGTTAAGATAACGCGTATAGGTCACGATGTTAATTAAGCAAATCCGGTGAAGTTTACGACGCTGGGAACGCAAAGTTGTGAGTTCATGCTCCCCCTTTTCTTTTAACTGTTTTCAGTTTTATAACTTCGGGGGTGAAATACATGTACAATATTTATAATTGGTATGATATAAATACAAGAAGTACACTTGGTGAGAACGAGAACCAAGTGTGACAACATATAAGAATATGAGAAGCGCACTTGGTGAGAACGAGAACCAAGTATGAGGCGTTATGAGAAATGATGCGAGAAATTGTGTCACGAATAGGGTACAGAAGCACCATTAATCAACAATATACCAAGACCGCAGAACAAAAGGTTAGATCTAACGGGTGCCGGGTAGCCACACTCTCGGTGAGGGCGAGAATCGAGTAGTGCTTTTGTGTCTCAGAATATACCAATTAAATGCCTAAGGTTTGGTGACTTCCTATGTCGTGTCACATGTTAATGGCTTTGCAACCCATTAACAATCCTGATACTTACAGGAATACTTTATTTACATAAAATTCATACCATAATAAAACTCGATGAATACTTGAGTACGTGGGGTACTCAAGAAAAGCTTGAAATATAACTTGAAGTACGTGGGGTACTCAAGAAAACGGGAACTATACTTGAGTACGTGGGGTACTCAAGAAAAACCTGAATTATACATAAGTACGTGGTGTACACATGAATACTTGATTTATATATGAAAACTTGATTTATACACAAACTATGTTTTCATACAAAGTATACAAACGTGAAATACAAAAACTGCATGAATTCACACCAACATTATGTTGACGTTTTTAAAAAACTCACATGTATTTCAGGAAACTAGGATGGTTGTGCGCGCGGTCTTGCTTATGCTCTTGGATGTCGCTTATGTTTATCTTTGAATAAAGATGTAAACTTTTTAAGACAATGTTTTATGCGACTTAGCGATGTAAACGCTAAACTTATGTTTTCAATTTATGGTATTTGAAGTATTTTTTACGAGCATGTAGCATGTTTACCTTTCGTATGCAATGAGAACCTTTCATGATCACACCTCGTGCTTCCGCCGCAGAAAGGGGTGTGACATGATAGATCTATTTGGGTGTTGCGAGCACCACCCATAAGGACCGGGATTTGGCCCATGAGGTGACTATGTCTTCCAGCCGGAAGCCCGGTACAAAATCCTCTAGGTTTGAGGCTTCCTACATCACGTCACACATATTAATGGCCTTGCAAACCATTAATTGATCTGTTTCCTTGTTGCTTTCATACCGGTTTACAAATACATACATACTTACAATGATTACAAAGTTTATTCGAGCTCACATACAAAACACATGAACTCGCTCAACTTTTGTTGATGTTTTCAAACTACATGTATTTCAGGGAATTGAAATGGATCTGGTGGGTGTTGAAGAGTTTCAAGTTATGTCTACAAATAAAAGATGTCATCCAGTGTCGAAGGGTTTGGGTTGTGTATCTTATCCTGGATAAGATACATAGTTCAAAGCCTAGCTTTTAACAGTGTCTTTTGTTAAGTCCTTATGGAACTTAAAACTTGAGTTGTGTTGTATTCTAAACTTGAAGTCTGTATTTGGATTCAAAACAATGTTGGTTTTATTATCTTGAAACTTAATTTATGGATTAACATCATGGTTTTATCATATAGTTGTTTGTTATGGTTGAATGCAATGATATTAAGCAAGTCACACATAATCACGCTTCCGCAAAAGTCAGGGTGTGACACGTTGGGTGGTCTAGTTAAAGAGATTGATTCGTCGATCTAGTTAAAGATATCATTCATTGATGTAGTTAAAGAGTCCCCTTGGATGGTATAGTTAAAGAGATTGATTCGTCAATCTAGTTAAAGATATCGTTCGTCGATCTATTTAAAGAGATCTTTTGGTGATCTAGTTGAAAAGACTCTTTGGTTGTCTATTTAAAGAGATCATTTGTTGATCTAGTTAAAGAAACCCTATGGTAGTCAAGTCAAGTCATCACAGGATTATTCATTTGATGTTTCTTCCCCTGCACTTTATAAAATGAACTGTGCGGACTGTGCAAGGAATTGCGTAATTATGGATGCATACGTAATTATGGAATTCAGCGCACGAAAACCACGACAAGTTTTGTCATGTGTAATTTAGTTTACTAGAAGTTCTGGACCTTGACCAATGTTGTTTTGTGCCTCACTCTCCGACTTCATTTTCGAGCACACATAAGTTTCCTATAATAATCTTCATAAGAAACATTCTCTCTATCCGTTGTTCGAAACTTCAACTTCTTGTCGAATTCACATGCTCTCTACATTTTACTACAACAAGGACATCATTTTGACAATTTCATGGCACTCTTAAGGATTGGTACAACCATACACAAACTCATTAGAATGGAGTTTAAATCTTCGGATCTAAACCCTTCCCTATAAACAACAAGACTGGTAAAAATAACAAAAGCATGCTGGAAATCCAAACGTGACCCAGAGATTCTACTTAGGGAACGAAGGATTTATTTGAAAGCAAAACATCCACATCTACTCTCACAAGTTTCCTCTAAATAAATTTCAGGACGAAATTTCCTAAAGTAGGGGAGACTGTGACATCTGTGCTTGTGTAATCATTATACAAACTTTGAACAGTTCAATTATCAATGAAACAATGTATTTTGATCCATATATTTGTTTATTTATGTTTGACAATTTCTCATTTCAATTCTTGTTCGATTTCAAACTCTAAAAACACTTTCTGGAAAGTTATACGCAAACTGATGTGTAAACGTAATCAGTTTAACATGACAAACACTCCGGAACATCAACATAAGCTTAACATACCTTAAATAACCTTTACATAACTTAGAAATAAGTTTTGGAAGGTTTGGTATGGCAAAAACAAGTTTATTCGCTAACAGGGACTATTTGCGACAAACTGTGAAAGTCTGCCGATTTGTATAGCAACGTACACTCCGTAATATGATCATAAGTTAAACACACCATAAATATCCCTTACATAGCTTAGAAATAGGCTTTGAGGGGTTCCGTATGCGAAAATAAACTTATTTGATCAAACAGGGACTAAAAGCGTCAAAAAGTGCATAAGTTTGCATTTACGCGCATATCTTACGTTCTGAACATATCCGGACATCCAAAAATTTTTGTAATCATTAAAATATTTTATTTTAGTGATTGGAATGCTAAAATAATATTCGTCGCGCAATTTGGATCGTTTTTCGCGTCCGTTCATGTTTCGTCGTACTTAACCGAATAACGTGACCGTACGACCAAACGAACCGACATCTGAGATGTTTTCAAGCATATTTCATGTCCCCTATACTTTGAAATCATTATTGAGCCTTGAAAATGGGTTAACGGGGCTTAAACGTGTCAAAAATCAGCTAATATGAATGCAGGGACCAAAACTGTAATTTATCAAACTGTTGTTGAACATTGGCTCGCTCGCGGGGCGCGTAGACTCCTGCTGAGTCTTACGCGGGGCGCGATAGCCCCTATCTAGGCAGAAAACTAATTTTCAGCAAACAACACCTGTTCCTTGGGTTTTATACATGGTTTTTCAATGCTATGGGCTTGTTTTTAAACTCCCCTAGTATCTAAATCAATGGGTAACAAATGTATGGCTATGATCAAGTATCAAAACATGTGGAATGATCCTAACGGTTCTTGAATTTCTATATAAACCCAAGATTTCTCAAACCCAACTTGCTCATTTCCTCTCAAATCTGCTTATTGGAGCTATCCCTTGTTGGTTGAAGGCTCTATTCTTTAGTATTCTTGTTCTTGATCCAAGCTTGGACCCTTTGTAAGTCTCCTTCATGCTTGGTTATGCATTTCAAGCATGAAAGTCAAACAGTGTTTGACTTTCTGCTTTGACCATTAATTAGTCAACACAAAGTTCGTTTGAACTTTGCAACGTGAGCGTAATCACGATGGTTATAGTCCCTTGTGACTATACCTACTGATTACCACGTTGATTAGGCGTAGTGACGAGTCAAAGTTTCGGTCAAAATACGTATTTATGCGTATTTTGCAACGAAGCTAATTTCGAGTATCAAAACACTTTGTTTTGATATCAAACTTGTTTTCTAACTTAGTTAAATATGTTTTAACATGTTTAACTCGTCACTTTTAGTCTAGTGCTTGTATAGGGTCGTAAGTCAAGCGGTCTTAACAACCGCTTAGACTTTCGAACCCGACCCGTTTGGTCGATCAATAGGATCCGACCAAACATATTTTGTGACCATAGTTGTATAGGGAATAACCTTCCGAGGTTATACCTTATGGTCACTTCGTTTAGTTAGTTGTATGATAGCCAGTTTATATGCCTTAGGAAAATGACCAAAATGCCCTTTTTACGCATAAATTCATTTTAAGCATATGTAACTTAAATTTTGTCATCTAAACTAATTATGCAATGTTATTAGACATGTTAAGGCATATAATACTTATCATAGGACTAGTTAGGCGGTCCGAACGCGCTTTTGCGCGAACGACCCGTTAAAGTAGCGTAGACTACCTTAACGAGTCGTAACGGGTCGTAAGCACTTAGGATAGGTTCTGATTTAGAATTTAGGCTTTGTTAAACCATATCATATAAGTTCCAACACTCATTTGGTTTATGAAACCTCATTTTATCCGATCTTCCGATTAAGGTCCGGTTAATTAACATAGTTACCTATACTAGGTTCCGTTTGATTTCGTGATCCTTCGAGCGCTACTTGGTTGTTATTTCAAATCTATTACACAATATCAAGTGAGTACATAGTCCCCTCTTTTACTGTTTTCAAATTTTTTGGGGTGAAACACATGTGCCTACTTGTTACTTTCGTGATTTCCGTGCTTTCATGACATATACTTGCTATGTTCATTAGTACGCATATAGTACATGATTTTATTTATGCTTTGCTATGTATGTTGACTGAGCATGCTAGCACATTGATTTCATAAACACATTTGTTTCATATGTTCAATCAGCATATGTACACATTGATTTACATTGCATTTTTGCTGTGTATGTTCATTTAGCATACTTAGTACATTGTTTTTCACATAACATGCTTACATTTGGTATGACATTTGGTTTGTTTAACGGGTCAAAAATACATTCATTAACATTGATCACGCCGCTCGATAGTATGTAGTGGTACCATAGGAATTGGCAACTCCCATTCCTGGAATCCTAGGTTTGTTTGAACGTAAGGAATGACAGAATCCGAAAACATTCTGATAAACCTTTAACTTCTTAAGGGTTTGTCCGTCAGTCTCAAGGCTTGAATGTATATGATAAACATTACCGCATAGATGTTTGTATCAATACAGCATTGATTTGTTTTTGCAAAACATAACATTTTGATTTAAACTTAGATTTATTCAAAAGCTTTGTTTTGTACATTTTACATATGGGGTTGACTAAATTCTTTTATTCACCACACATAACATTTGATTTTACATAACATTTGATTATACATTGACATTTTACATACAGGGTTGAGTAAATCTTTTTATTCACCGTACATGATATTGTTGTTACTTGACATTTACTTTACAAGACATTTTTGGTGGTTTATTTATAAGTGATTTAAATAACAAAACGTGTGTAATATGATAAACGCAAGGTGGATACGCCGCTGGTACTTCCTATATATAAATGCTTTTATGATATTACATATCGTAGCATTATCTAAATCATTTCAACAAAGACATGATACATTTTACACAAATGTCATATTTTCACAAGATATTATTTTACAAACGACATATTTTATACAAACTCATATTTACTTGATTATTTATTTAACCATGCATTATTCTTTTATATCATCAGATTTCTTATCGATTTTCGTATGATTTATAAAAGTAAACATTTTTATAGGGTTCATGACTACTTTTTGTTAAACATTCTTTTTAACTTACAAGTCATGAATCCTGCATCAACAAAACCTATGTATCTCACAGGCATTTTTATGCTGACGTACCTATTTTCAAATGTGTTTCAGGTGCTTTGTTAGATGATCATAATGCAAAACATAGGATCGGACGAGTGCCTTAATAACATAAAACAAGAAAGACAATGTGTTTAAATTTGTTTATTTCACTTTAAGACTTTGTCAAACAATTATTAATTCAATAAAACATAACTTCAATTACCATGTGTTGTGAAACAATGATTCTGTTACGACACTCCCTGAAGTTTCCGCCACGGTCTATTGTTTTACGCGGTCGGGGTGTGACACTTATCCTTATGTCGGTGAGGTTTCGTCTTGTTTTGGTAAACCTCTTTCTGTGCTACAGGAATTGAAACCCTCTGGGCTCAACGAGGCCGTATGTGCTGAAGTGTTGAAGTCTTTATCCAAAAAGCGTTCTCACTCAGGTGATAGTGAGGATATTTTTTCAAACATTGCTGAGGGTTCCTTGGAGGTAAGCCTTAAATGCTTTGAGGTTGCAGGTGATGATGGTGGCAAGAAGGTGGAAAAGAAGGCTAACAATGGTGAAGCTGGAGCCTCTAAGTCTATTTCTGATGTTTGAACAATTAATTCGTAGCTATCTTAGCATCTTTGAACAATGTTGTATGTTTTATTTTGAGGGAACCATTTAGGTCCCTTGGTGGTTGAAGCCTTGAAGGCTTGTAGATAATTTGTTGGTTTGATGGCCTTTTTTGGCCTCTATTATGTCTAACTAGTTATGTTTAACTTTGTTATTTTCTATGCTATGTTGTTCTGCTTATCTCCTTGTATTTTATTTTTATTTTTATGTGTTGTATTTGTTATAGGTCGTGCATCTTTTGTTATATATACCTTAAAGGGTTCAGTGCTGCAGTCACTTAGCCTTAGAATATTTCTAACAAGAAGATACAACGTCTATCCTAGTTATGACATTCTCTTAGTGTCTTTTTGGTTCTTCAAGGAGTTCCAAATTCAAAATCGTGTCTTTCTTGTTTGACTCGAGATCAATGTTGAATGCTCGTTTTGTTGTAACTCCAATTTCCGCCGGGATCACAACCTCTGATCCAAACACTAGGCTGTACGGTGTTTTCTTGTGGCTCGTCTTCTCGGTTGTTTGAATTGTCCATATCATATTGGGAAGTTCTTCTAGCCAATTGTTGTCGTATCTTCCCAATCGAGCTTTAATCCCTTCAATAATGTTGCGGTTTGTCCTCTCAACTTCGCCATTGGACTGTGGGTAAGCAACCGAAATGAATACTTGAGTTATTCTGAACTCCTTGCACAAGCAACTAAAAGGCTTTTCAGCAAACTGCTTCCCGTTATCCGTGACTAGTACCCCTAGGAGTCCAAAACGACAGATTATGTTTTCCCAAACAAAATCAATAACTTGTTTCCCCAAGATTTTTGCCAATGGTTATACTAAAGGCCACTTGGTGAAGTAATCAACAGCTACCAATAAGAACTTGATTCCTCCTTTGGCTGGTGGGAATGGACCAACAATGTCAATTCCCCATTTATGAAACGGCCAAGCTGAGGAGATGAGAATGAGGTCATGTTTGCGGTTTTTGGGTACTGGAGTATGTATCTAGCAAGCTTCACACTTTTGCAGTTGTTCGGAGGCATCCCGGTGCATGGAAGGCCAAAAGTATCCAAGGTTCATCAGCTTTAAAGCTACCGATCTTGGGCCATAGTGAGCCCCACATATCCCTTCATGATCCACCTTGATCAGATATTGGCTTTGTTCTAGGCCAATGCATCGAAATAATGGTGCAAGGTATCCTTTTTGTAAAGGATATCTCCTTGTAACACATACTGCCTTGACTTGATACAAACCCACTCAGCCTCCGTCTGATCATTCAAAAACTCACCACTTCTTAGGAACTTGATTAAAGGGGTCATCCAGTTTGGCCCCTCTTCAGTAATCATGTCTTGTACTTCAAGCTCTTAAATGGATGATGTTTGTAATACTTCAACCAACACTTTCTTGGTGAGTTGGGCAAATGTAAGGGATGCAAGCTTGCTTAATGCATCGGCCTTCTTGTTTTGTGACCTTGGAACCTGTTTAATGGTGCATGATTGAAATGTACCCATGAGTTCCTTTGCCTTCTCTCGGTATTTCTTCATGTTGGGTTCCTTAGCTATATAGCTATTATTTACTTGGTTCGAGACAAGCAAAGAGTCCGTGAAGACTTGAAGCTTTTGAACATCCATCTTCTTGGCTAACTTAAGTCCAGTAATCAGTGCTTCGTACTCGGCTTCATTTTTGGTTGTCTGAATTCAAGCCGGAGAGCATATGTAAATTCTAATTCTTCGGTATTGATCAGGACTAGTCCAGCCCCTGACCCTTCAAGGCTGGAAGCCCCATCAGTAAAAGGCTTCCAAGTATCAGGGTCAGAGGGTTCAGTTGAGGTGGTGTTAACTTCTGTTGTTGTTTCTTTTGGAATTTCTAAAATGAAATCAGCCAAGATTTGGGCTTTAACAGCCTTCCTGGAAACGTAGGTGATGTTGTGTTCACCTAGTTCCACTGCCCATTTGGCTAATCTTCCGGAAGTTTTAGGTTTTTCAAGCACACTTTTAATGGGTTGGTCAGTGACCACTTTTATTGGTTGTGCTTGAAAGTACCTTCGAAGCCTTCTGGCTGTTTTACCAGGGCTAGAGCAAGTTTTTCCAACAGGGGATACTTGATCTATGCCAATTTTAGAGTTTTATTGAAGAAGTAAACGGGTACCTAAGCCTTGTTACGTTCAATGGTCAGCACCGCACTGATGGCTTCCTTAGCAACTAAAAGATAGACAGAGATTAGTTCCCCTGTTTCAGGGGCAACAATGTTTGGGAGTGAAGCTAAGTGCTGCTTTATTTGGTGAAAGGCTTCCTCAGCTTCCTCAGTCCACCGAAAGTCTTTCTTGTTGGTGCACCCTTGAAGAGTTTTGAAGAAAGGCATGGATTTCTCAGCTAGCTTGGACGTAAAACGCTTCAAGGCTGCAAGCTTTCCATTCAAGCTTTCAACATCCTTCTTGCTTTGTGGCGACTTTGTGTCGAGGATGGATTTATCCTTGTTAGGGTTAGCCTTTATGCTTTGATTTCCCACGATGTGCCCAATGAATTTGTCTTCTTCAAAACCAAATGAGCACTTGACAGGATTAAGCTTCATGTTGATCTTTTTGAGATTCTGGAATATTTCTTGTATATCATCGAGCATTTGCCCCTCGGTTTTGCTCTTGATCACTAAATCGTCAACATAAGCTTCCATGTTTCTGCCTATTTTCCCAGCAAATGCTTTGTCTACTAGACGTTGGTAGGTTGCCCCTGCATTCTTTAAACCAAAAGGCATTTTTTTGGTAGCAAAAATACCCTTGTCAAATGATGTTTTTTCTTCATCTTCTTTCTTCATCTGGATCTGATGGTAACCTTTGTAAGCATCCAGGAAGCATTTTAAGGGGAAGCCTATGAGCGAATCAACTTTCAAGTCGATTTCAGGTAACTGGTAGCAATCCTTTGGGCATGCCTTGTTTAGGTCTTTGAAGTCAGTACACGTCCTCCAAGACCCATCAAACTTTTGAACCATTATTGGGTTGGCTATCCATGAATGATATTTTACTTCTCGGAGGATTCTAGCTTGAACAAGCCCTTCAACCTCTTGGCATGCTGCAAGGCTACTGTCTGGGGCCAAGCTTCTCTTTTGTTGAACAACAGGTTTCATATTGGATGGTATTTTGAGCTCATGTTTAGTGATATCTTGAGGGATACCGATCATGTCTTAGGGACACCATGCAAAGATGTCTATGTTGTGCAAGAGCAGCTTCTTGAGATAAGAGAGAGTGTCTTTAGTAAGGTTGGTGTTTACCCTTATCCTCTGTTGAGGGTATTTTGGGTTAATGATCCATCCTTGCTCATCCTCTTCATTTTTCGTTGAACTTTCCCCTTCAACCAGGAAGGCTTCCTGGGTAGGTTGAAGGGTTTCTATCCTTCTTTAGGTTGGGAACTTCACAGTGCCTTGGCCAACTGAAACCGCCATTCCAAACTCACTTTGCCCAGGCCTCCCTATGATGATATCATAGTTGGAAGGCATGTTGATCACCACGAACATAAGTGGTTTGGTTCTTTCCATCTTTCCTTCATTAAAGCAAACATCAAGGGTTATTTGGCCCAAAGGCTTGATGGGTATATCGGCTATAGCTTTGATAGAGGACTCAGCTTGCTGAAGCCTTGAACGTTCATCGTTACTGAGACGGTTGAAGCATTTCTCAAACATGATTTCGGTAGCTGCTAAACTGTGTTAATGAAAGCTTTGATTGTTTTGATGGTTCCCATGGTAGCTTCTACCACCAAAGGGTTTGAGAGCAAACCCCTTTCGGGATATGGGAAGCAGACACATTGAAGCTCTCGAGCCTCCAAACGTGGTCGTTTGTGGGGAGCTTTTCCATCAAGGTTTACTATGTTTACTTCCTTGCTCTTGCCTTCAGCCATTTTGTCTCTTACCCCTTTGACCAAATGGGCAAGTTCTCCAGACTTAATAGCTTCCTCGATTCTTTTCTTGAGTTGGAAGCAATCGTTGGTGTGGTGGCCTTTTTCTTCGTGAAACTCACAGGATTGGGTGGAGTTTTTGTTTCTTTTGCTCTTTGGTAAAGGTCATGCATGTCTTAAGCTGTGTTTTACCTCTTCAGTGGCTAGGATCTCTTGTGGGGTCTTGCTTAAGGTTGTGAAGTTTACAGTCTTTTCCTAGCTTGGAGGGTTCCTGCCTTTAGGCCTTCTTGGATCTGAACTTCTAGAACGTTTGTCGTAGGAGCCATAGTTACTCCTTTTCTTGTTGGGACTGTTAATTCTCCAACTAGGACCCCTTTTCCTTTGTTCTTTAATGTCAACAGCTTCCTCTCTACGAATGTAAGCTTCAGCCTTTTCCAGGGCCTCTTCAAGGGTTTTAGGTAGGCACTTGTTGAAGTCCCTAGCGAGGTACTTGGAGGTGATGGCATTCATAAAACCTGCTACCCTCATTTTTTTATCAGCACCTACGTAGGTTAACCCTTCTTTCTTGTTTCTTTCGATAAAGTCTTTAAGGCTTTCATCATCTCGTTGCTTGATTTGGAAAATCACTGTAGCATCCTTGACATACCTCCGTTGCTGCGAAAAATTGGCCAGGAAACCTTTCCTCAGGTCGTTAAAGGTTTGAATGCTTCTTTCGGGTAGGTCCTTGAACCATATCCGGGCAGACCCTACAAGGGTTTGCATGAACATGAGACAACACTCGGCATTAGACCACTTTTCAATCCTTGTAGCCCCGGTGAAGATTTGGAGGTGGTCTTCAGGATCTTCGGTTCGATCATAAGTTTTTATTTGGGATGGCATCTTAATCCGAGTTTAGAAATCATAATCGGCAATTTGTTGGGAAAAGCAAGACAAATTGTTAGGCTTGTAAGGTTTGGCAAGATCTTCTTCTACTCGTGAGGCCGGATTATTGCTTGTGTTTCCTTGGTGAGTGGTCAACACTTGGTTGATGAAATGCTGCCAAGGAAAATGTTCCATCATTTGAGCCATCATATGCGGCATCAGGTTAAAGCCTTGATGGCTTTCGGGTGCAGCCATATAGTTCATTCCCATGGGAGTACTCATGGCTGCACTTCGAGCCATAGGAAGAACGGCTAAGGATTGTTCCCATATTGTGGACACGGGAAGAGGAAGGCTTGAAGCTGATGACTGGAAGAGTTGGTCTAAAGTTGTTTCATGCCCCAATGGTGCACCAGTTACAACCGGTTGAGAGGTTAACAAAGGAAAAACAAATGGATTTGGTCTTCCAACAGCATACGGACTCAGATTAGGTGGAAGATGACTAGGACCAACTTCGTTCCGTAATACAGTAGGTTCTGAGCAACTAAAAGGAGGTAGGGGTGGCCCTGGTGACAACGAAGGTTCTGGCTCATTATAATCCAGCCTTATTCTTACTCCTTTTTCTTTCTCGGCTCACATACTGGTTTAGAAGAGATCTCAAATGTAGGAAGTTGTTTGCTACTCCTTCGGATGATAAATCGATGCGTTCTAGTGTACTCGTTGCACCGATTTGAGGAGAAGGGACCCCTGAAGGAGAAGGGGTTGGTGTCTGAAAGGAGGAGAACTCCGGGAACATGGCTCCCGTTGGAGCGCTTCCTGGAGTAGAAACGAGGTAGGTATAGCCGGTGGAGTTGGGCTAGCACTAAGTGTTGAAGTACGAGGTACTTGATTCACCTCACCTGGAGACTCGCTTTCAGACATGCTGAACTTGATAAAGTTGGAGCTACACTACTGGTCTTTTATGATAAACTTAGTGGCGTATCCGCACGGTGGGCGCCAACTTGTTGCTACAACAAATATAAGACCAAGGATAATGGTTAGACTGGCTAGGCAAAAGGGTTCCGATTTGCGTAACGCATGTCGTGGGGTCTCCCCACGTATGCAATACGTAGGGTTGGATCACTTTACTATTGATTGCTTTTAATTCTGTATTGAAATATATTCAACCCAGAATGTTTGTATGCAATGTGATAGTG
>JARYGA010039861.1:0-108421 GCA_030545235.1 Helianthus tuberosus
ATCCATTCTGTTTAAAACGACGTTTCTTTCTCTGTAAGTCTTCTCACTCAAGATCTCTTCCCGAGTTTTCTCTTTGATCTCAACTTTTTCTTCATGGACTTCAGCGATGTCTTTGTCTTTGTTTTCATCTTGAATCTCAGCAACAAGAGCATAATGTTTACTTAATTCTTCCTGTTTGGCTTTAGCTTTGAACTTTTCATCAACAATGTCATCTATTGGAAGAACCTCACTCCAATCATATCCTTCACCCTCGTAAATTACAGCATAAGCTCTTGATTTTTCTCTCGGCTTATCTTCAATCAACTTCGGTTCTTCTCTGCTTCGATGGTAAATCGCCTTTCGATAATAATCATCGTTGAAAGGACGTTCACTTCCTTCACCAACTTCAGAATTTCTGCATTCTCTCTTGAAATGACCCTTTTGCTTGCATTTGAAGCAGGTCACTTTGGATTTGTCGAATCCAAGCTTTGTTGAAGCACCTCCAAGCGATTGTTTCCCGGTAATCTCCATATACCTCTGAGCTCTGCGAATACAACTAGCTAAACACCAACGAATGTCAATGAGCTCCATCTCTTCCGGATCAATCTGGTCGTAGTCTTCTTTTGTCAATTCAGAATTTCCAATTTTTCCAGCTACAAGACCTTCATATGACTCCAAAACAGATGCAAGAAAACTCATTTGCTGCTTCGCTGCATTGATGCTCATTACAGGAGAATTCTTCAGTTTAAGAGCAATGTTGCACAGAATTTCTTCAGAATCATCAGAATTTGTCTTTGAAGATGAAGATGAATGATATCCAGAATGATGACTTGTTGATGTTGTTTGTGGTTCTTTCATCTTTTCACCACTGAATGCTGTTTTTGGTGAACCAACGCCTTTGTCAGAAAACACACTACTTTTGTAGTACAAGCCAACGTTCTGTTGATGTGAAGAATCAGTCATCTTGTTTTGCTTCTGCAACTCCAAATCATGACTTTCAATCTTTTCAAACAAAGCATCAAGAGTAATATTATCATACACAGCATCATTTTTCAAAATAAAAACAAACGTTTGCCACTGATCAGCTCGTGGTAACGCTTCAATCACTTTGTCAATAAGTTCCTCTCTTGATTTGTTTATCTCTAATCTTTCCAATTCAATTTTAAGATGACAGAATCTCTCAATCATTTGCCTCACCGACTCTCCTTTTATGTTATCAAACAGATCAAATTCTTTCTTTAATAAAGCGATTTTGTTCTTTTTAATCTGTTTACCCCCTTCAGCTTTAACGCGTAAAGCTTCCCAGACAGACTTAGATGACCCATCATGAGTTAGTAAAGCAAAAATATCGTTTCTGATTGCGGACTGGATCAATGCTATCATTCTCTGTTCAGCTCCAAATTCGGCTTTATCCTCTCTGGTAAACTTCTTGAATACAAGATCTTCGCCTTTTTCATCTTTCGGTTTTTCATACCCATACTCCAGGCAAAACCAACTTTCATGAGCATACGCCTTTGCCCAGTTGAGAAAGCGTTCTTTCCACCAGGTATAATCCTCAATGCTATCAAGAGCTGGTGGCTTTGAATGAGTTCCATAGAAATTATCATGTTTGATATTTTCATTTAGTGCCTTTGTGATAGTTTTTGGTGTAAGATTTGTAGCCTCAGATGATTCGGTTGCAAACGCGTTGTAAAATGTGTTGAAGAATTCCTCAGCCATTATGCAAACCTGTCAATAGAAAAACAAGCAAACACAATCAGTACGATCAAATATCAAATAAACTGAAAATAAGCTGACACTCAGTTGCCGTAAAATGTTCTCGATACGAAATTTCACTTTGTTGAACAGTTGAAGCGAAATCAACTATTGACCAGTCTTTCAAGTGAAATCTCAAGTTGAACAGTCCTTGAAGCGAAATCAGATATTCTGTCTGTTCAAGCGAAATCCTGCAATTTATTGTCTTGAAGCGAAATCAAAGACTGATGTCCTGAAGCGAAATCAGCTATTTGGACTTGAAGCGAAATCACAAGTTCTGACTTGAAGCGAAATTAATAACTATGTCTTGAAGCGAAATCACACAAATCTATTTCGCTTCAGATGTGTTCAAGCGAAATTGTCCAATCAGCCTGTTTTGAAGCGAAATCAACCCAGACTATACGAACTCTCTTCAAGCGAAATCAAGTTTTCAGTCCAATTCAGTCACTTCAAATGCGAATTTCGGTCTCAAACTTTCAAGGCTTTGTTAAACTGTTGTTTTATACATTTGATGAAAAACTCAGACCATTTTGACCGTTAAATCTCGTTCAGATTGAAAAAGAAGGTGTAGAAGTCAGAAAATAAAAGATATCAAGCTAAACTCTTCTTCCTGAGCTCTGATACCACTTGTTGGATCGTTGTTTGACCCTATTGAGTCGATCAGAGGAGTTTAAGTCCAGTTCAAAGGCGGAATCAGAGAACTAGACACTAACACAGCTTGTTAATCTTTAATCTGTCTATTATATTGCTTTTACAATGATTACAACCTTGACAGAAATTCAGCAGCACTTCGTTACACTTTCGGAAGTCGCATGTCAAATGAATGACAAGTGCCCTATATATAGAAGCCTAGATTTCGCTTGAAGGGAACCAGGATTGGTTCAAGCGAAATCAGATGTATATGATTTCGCTTGAACTTATCTTCAGCCCACTTGAAGCGAAATCATCACCTATACTTGTCACACCCCGACTTTCCACGTGTCACCGGTGGGCCCGGTGGGGGAGTATCGTGACGTGGTTGGCAACGTAATAGTCAAACAACACAATATATATGAATGCACAGCGGAAGCAAAAGATAATTATTATTACTTTTCCGTATATAAAGTAATATCCAATATTACAACGGAAAGTAAAGGATCCACAGGCGGATCTTAAAACATATCATTTGTTCAACAGACTTTAGACGTCTAGAACTTGCAAGATTTCCTTATTAGCGCCCTGAGCTTCCAGCCAATTACCTTCAGTACCTGTCACTTAACCCTTTTGGAAAATACGTCAGTTTTCACTGGTAAATACACTCAACCGACTCATTTTGGAAAATGATTGAAAATTTGTTTGGATGCACATGGCACAAAATATATTGACACTTTGATTAAAATGCACAGAGGCAAAATTAATCTTTTTATACTTGGAACAATTATAGTTATAACCTTGTATACAGATTTACATGTTCGTTGTACGTTCAGGGCCCGATGTAGAAACCGAGTCAAGATTAACAGACATGCCACAAGTATAGGCCCACAAGAGAGTGAGATACCGTTTCCCTTATGCAACTGTCAGGTGTACGCCTACACCCCGTGCATAAGACGTGGCCATTTTATAACACAATGATGTCAAGGATATCCGGGACATGGTCATTAACCCCTAAAGGCTTTTATTTCAAACAATACAGATTAAACCGGGTTACCTCAATAATTTAACCTTCATTAAGATTAAATATTCAATACCCGACCAAGCGGTATCGTTATACCGTATTCCAAGCCCGTATAGGGAAAATAAGTTAAGAGTATTTACGGTATCGTTATACCGTATTTCAAGCCCGTATTGGGAAAATAGGTTAAGAGTATTTACCTGAGCTAGCTCCTGTCTTAAGTAGCAAGAATCTAATAACTCAGCCGTAGTCACTTAAGTAAGCGTAGGTACAATTTACCGGAAAGCTCTAGTCTGGAATGATGGTGTAAATAATTAATTAGAATGCTAACGGGTCTTTAATTAAGCCTAAGCTTAGACCGGTTAGTCTTACAGGAAGATACGGTTCGTACGTACTATTAAGCGAAGACCGGAATAGAATGTGTTTTAGACCCGACAAGTTTGGAGACTTGTATATTATGGGTAAACTAAACACATTCTGGATTTTGAGATAAAACCAATAAGGTTTGACCCGTCTCGGCTAATTTATGTAAACTTGTTACATAAACCGAACCGAACGCGTAACAAGCGTAACGGGTATTCATTAGAGCCATCTACAGGTTTCCTAAGTTAATTATGCCTCAAATATGTTGTGACATCAGTAAGATGTCTTTCATTATGCCCGTAACGAATTTAAACACAAACTATGCCCCGTAGGGGTAGTTTGGTCATTTTAAAGGTTGTAAAAGAGTTTAAATGTTTAACTGAGTTACAGGTCTGATGTAAACAGCAAACATACTCAATTTGATGAGTTATAACAGTAGGCTAAAGCATATATGTGAAATTTATCATCTTTAACCAAACTATGCCCCGTAGGGGTATTTTGGTAATTTCACATAAGCCGAAAAGCTCAAAAACGAAGTCTGAGTTAATCAACCTTTGCTTACTGTTAAAATATCATAATTTGCCTCATATATCAGTAGGTATCAACCCGGGTATGTCCAATATGATTTTAAGACATACTATGCGTTAAAAACGCTAATTATGGCGATTAGAGGCCATTTCCGGGTTCGATACTTAAATCTGATATTTTTATATTTCCAGAAGGCTTAAAATAATTTATTTAACATATGTGATCAGTAGCAAAAGGTTTGGAGTCGTTTAGATAAGTAAAACTCATTTTATGGCCCGTAAGGGCAAAACCGACAATTACCGGATTAAGCCTACGACTACTAGTTATGCTCGGCCTAAAATTAATTAAAAATCTTTAAAAATCCCAAAATAATATATAACATCAGTGGGTAAAAGATTTGATATCAAAAAGTATGTTTAACTAGGCTATACGCTAATTACGCCATTTTGTTAACATAAAGCTTTAATTTAGCGACAATGAGCATAACTCTATATCTACAAGTCAAACTGATGTCAAAATTTGCATACAAGTTTATATATCAGTAACTAAAGTTTCTACACTTTTACATTTTCATAAATCATGATTTAAGGTAATAAGGGCATAATGGTCAACATATGAGCAATTAACGGAATCATGCTTATTAATCGGATAACTAATGAACCGAGGTGTATAATCACAGAGGGTTATACTTGCATGTAACCTGGTCCAAATGGAGCTCTAAGGTATTTCTAAAACATACCTAAACGGGTCAGAACTGAAAGTCAACCGAAAAGTCAAACTATGTGACTTTTGGTTCCGAACCGGGTCTAAACAGGAAATAGTCGGGTTGAACATGTTGGGACATGTTCTTACACTTATTTCTAAGTTATAACAATGATCAAACAGGTTATATATGTTCTAGATAGCTAATTATGCATAAACGACATTTTAAGCATTATGTTGACTTTTTAATCCTATGTTTGACCCGACATTTGACCTGATTAGGGTGGTGATCAGGGGAAACCCTTTTGGGGTTTTATTACCCACATAAATACCAACCTATAACTACTTTAAGTTTGACTAATCGCTGGACCATTAGCGATTAATCGTTAAGTCAACCGTTAATTACGACGGTTGACTTTTAAGCTAATAACTAAGCAAAAAAAACTAAACCGAGGAAGGTCTAGCATACTTACCCAAGTCCTAAGCTCGAGTAGGAAGGTATTGGGTCTGCTCCTAAGCTCCAGAAGTGCTCAAGAATTGCAGATGAAGGTTGTGAAGAATAAGTTGCAACTTATGGCTTTATATAGTACTTGCAATCACCATAACATGTTGACAACTAAGTCTACTACTCACCACAATTGATCAACATGTGTCCTACATGTTTAGGGAGTGTTTAGGGGCCAAGGGTGATGAGAAAAATCGGTTAAATATTAGTTGCAACCTTTAAAACAGCCAACAGCCAATTCTGCTGCATCTGGGCACCCCTAGCGCACCGCTACGCTTCTGATGTAGCGCCCCGCTAGCCCTCCTCAGGGGCAATTCTTCCATTTTCAGTTTGCATCCCTGGCTCTTGGTGCTCCGAAAGGTCAACCAAGCTTAATTCTTGCATTTTGACCCCTTATTAATTATATACAAGGGCTTTAGGACTTATACCCATTTTACCAAGTCCCTGGACATTTCCGGTTAACCCGAAAAGTCCAAACTTTCACCGTTGACGCTTTAACCCCTCGTACACGAATTTGATCATAACTTTCTCATACGATAACGAAACTTTATGAAATTTTAATCGTTCATTCTAGTGAGCATAATTTATATTTACAAAGCTTCGGGTTTGTCAAAAGATCACTCAGAGGTATATTTTTAACATGTTGACACATTTGACCCCTGTAGTTTGTAATCTCTCACTTTTAGCTTCGTATGATCCATGATTTATTCGTTTGATGTTATGAACATCATGTAGGGTTATTATGAAGTATATTTATTCACTGTTGACACTTAGAATCCGTATAATCTCATACTTTCCATGTTTGTCAACTTTAGTCCTTTTATAACATTCTTTCACACGTTCAAACTTTATGACACGTGTCAACACATTATAGGACGTGAATTTTCGAGGTGTTACAATACTTCAATTTACAATTTCACAAACCTTGTGCACTAGAAATCCTATCCTATCTCAATGAAACAAGACGAAGTCAATAGACATAGTGCACTAACAAATAAGTCATTTCTTTGTGTTTTTGGTGCATTGCGTTTTAGAAAAATGTCTTTTTTTAGGTTTTTTTTTCATTGCGTTTTACAATACTGGGGGTTTTTCTATTGCGTTTTACGCAACTGGGTTTAATTTTTTTTTTTCAAAATATAGCAATAGTATACTCGTTTTAAAAATAAAAAAACGCTCGTTTTTTTGGTGCAATTTTTATAAAAAAATAATAACGTATGAAAGAGTTATTAACGTTTAAAAAATAGGGGGAATTGGAGGAGAGAGAAACTATTGGCTTGGATTGACTAGAATGCCCCTGAAAAAAGTCACGCGCCTCTTTTCTTACTTTCAATTTCCCTGATTTAATCTTTGCCCTTGATTAACTTAATGGATGGTCAAGATCACTTCCTAGCCTTCCTAGCCAAATTAACTTCCTATTGTATCTCCACCCATATAATATAATGATTTTCCTATCTAATTTAATTTAAACTCTTATACATTAGTGGAAAAAAATATATTTATTATTTATGTATGGACATATTTTAGTTACAAAGATCACGAAAATTGTTCATGAATGCATATAAATTTCGTGAGTCCTTATTGTATACGTATAAATATTCACCTCATCTCCTAATTCTTTTAAATTGGGAGTCCTAATTGTTTTCGTAAATATTAACCTCATCTCTTAATTCTTTTAAATTAAATTTGAAACTTAAAAAGAATTGGAAATATGACTGGATATTCTTATTTTTTAGGATTTGTTGATGTGCTCCACCATTATATATATGCGCTCCATGTTGGAAATTTTAGTGAAAATGAGTTTTTCACTAAATATTTTGGACATTAATAATATTTATATATGTGTTGTATAAATAATTATTTATGGTTTGTGTTCAAACTATGTCCAAATAGAGCTAAGATGAATGAGATATCGAAGCTTGAAGTTGTATGTTGGAACAAACAAATATGAATAAAATGGATTAGTTTTGTCAACTTGTCCCACATAGGTGGGATGACAAAACTTAAAGTGGTTTATAAGGAGGAGCACTCCTTGTATATTGTTTCCTTAAAGACAAATACTAGTGGGGACTCGTGCACATATGCGCGCGTGCCGTGGGCTATAGGCCCTATGTAGTGCACTTTGAACTTCGCACACCGCCTTTGTATTTTTGTCCATGAGCGCGTGGTCAGATACATGGCGGGTCCGCTTATAGCGCACCCTTGGGTGGAGTAGGCGGATGCCATGTCATGGCACATGTCATTGGCTATGGCGAAGAATGCAAGTGGCGCACAAGTTTGGATGGCGCATGACCAGGTGGCGTCCTGGTATACATAGTGACATCCGTGTGGCGCACGAGTATGGATGGTGCATGACCAGGTGGCGTCCCGGTATACGTAGTTGCATCCGTGTGGTGCGCGACTCCATATGGCGTGGCATGAGATCCTTGAAGCATGGCGCGCGGACTGGCGGATCAGTTCTAGCGCGTGCACAGGTTTGCAGCGGAAACTAAACAGCTGGTTGGACTTGGTCAAACTAGTTGTTTCAACTCATTTAATTATGTCATGAATGAAAATGAGCGTTTCGAGTTGACCACTTTAATCCATTTTATTGAACCTAAATATTGTATGTTACAATATTAAATATCTTGTTTAGTACAAGAATAATGAGAAATTAAAACCTATTGATTACAAGGTTTAATATCTTGTTTAATTGGGTTTTAATTAGCTCTTTATGTGTATGACTATAAAAAGAATGAGGACTCATTCTAAAGTGATATGAGAGATATACACAGAAAGAAGGTTCATTTGTTCCATGGAAATTTAGAGAGGAGCACTCTCTAAATTATCCTTTCATCAACTTCATCATTTTCCTATTTTTATGAACACCAATTTATACCCGGTGGAATCTCGGGCGCGAGTGTCATCTCCGGCAGTACAACTACTGCTTCGGTTGTTGTATCCTGGAAACAGACCGTCTGAGAGGAGGCGCGGAATCTGTTTTAAGGTGTCACACCCCGACCGCGTAGAACATACAAATCGCGGCGGAAACATCGGGGCGTGTTGCAACAGAATTAATGTTTCACAACCATGGAAAATTAAAGTTTCGTTTTATTGATTAAAAGTGTTACAATGTCTTAACAAACAAAAAAAAATACAACATAATTAACTAGTCTTGCATCTTTTATTGTCACTAAAGCCCAAGTCTGTCTATGTGTATCTTGATCATCTTATGCAACAGCTCCTGAAAAACACATGTGAAAATATGGTACGTCAGCATAAAAATGCCGGTGAGATGCATAGGTTTTGTGAAAATAGGTGTCATGACTTATGTTTGAGAAAATGTTTAGTCATGAACCTTGTTATTTGCTTTGTTTTGTAAATTACTTGAAAAACAATGAGTTCAGATGATATGTATAATTAAGTGAATAATGTATAGTTAAATGAATAACCAAGTTAAATGAGTTTGTATAAGATAAGTTGTTTGTAAAGCAATGTCTTGTGAAAAGTATGTTAGTTGTATAAAATGTTATATGTATCAAACTGAAATGATTCAAATAACGCTACAATATGTAATACCATACAAACATTTATATATAGGAAGTACCAGCGGCGTATCCACCATGCTTGTATCATATTACACACGCATCGTTACTTAATCACATAATCAATCCAAACCAAACAATGTAAGATGTCTATGTTTAAACCAATAGTCAAAAGTCCTTGTATAAACCATGTCAAATGTTGGTAGTCCAAAAGTAGTCAAGTAATGTATAACCAAAATGATATGTATGGCTAGTGAAAGGTATCAACTAAACCATATGCACAAGAACATAGTATCGAAGTAAAACTCGGTTTAAATCAATGTTATGTTTTGTGTAAATGCATGATCAATGTAAATCATGTAATATGTAACCAAATGATATGTATGGTAAGTAAAATTTAGACTACTTAAACCATAAGTAAAAATGTACAAAACAAAGTATTGAAGTAAAGCTGGTTTAAATCAAAGTTATGTTTTGTAAGACATATGCATGCTATACTGAATATGAACACTTATGCGGTATGTTAGACGCAAACATTCAAGCCTTGAGACAGTCGGATAACCCCTTTCAGTCAAGGTTATCAAAAGAATTGTATTCGGATTCAGTCATTCCTTACATCCAAACAAACCCGGGATGTCAGGAATGGGATTTGTCAAGTCCTATGGTACCACTACTTACTCCCGAGCGGCGTAGCAAATGTTAATGAATGTTATATAGACCCGTTAAACAAACCAAATGTCATACCAAAATGTAAGCATGTTTTATGAAGATAATGTACCTAGTATGCTAGAGTAAACATACAAGGTAGAGCTGTAAAACAATGTGTCCATATGCTGAGTAAACATATGCAACAGAAATGCAATGTAAAACAATGTGTCCATATGCTGAGTAAACATATGCAACAGAAATGCAATGTAAAACAATGTGTCCATATGCTGAGTAAACATATGCAACAGAAATGTACTAAGTATGCTAAGTTAACATACAAAGAAGAAAAGTCATGTAAATCAATGTGCTAGCATGCTATCAGTCAACATACATAGCGGAAATGTAATGAAATCATGTATTATAATGTACTAATGAACATAGCAAGTATATGATTTGAAAACAGGAAAGCATGAAAGTAACAAGTAGGCACATGTGTTCCACCCCAAAACAGTTTGGAAAACAGTAAAAGAGGGGTCTATGTACTCACTTGAGAATGCTCAGTAGTCCTTGAGTAACAACCAAACAATGCTAGAGATCACGGAAATCAAACGGCACCTAATATAGGTAACTATGTTAATTAACCGGACCTAAATCGGAAGACTGGGTAGCATTAGGGTTTGTAAACCAAATGAGTGTAGGAACTCATATGATATGATTTAACAAAGCCTACATGCTAAATGAAACTTAACCTAAGTCTTATCGACCCATTACGACCCGTTTAGGAAGCTTATGCTACTTTAACGCGTCGTTCGCGTAAAACGCGTTCGGAAAGCCTAACCAGCCCTATGACAAGTGTTATATGCCTAAACATGTTACAAAATCAGTTATGTGACAAAGGTTTAGGTTACATATGCTTAATTACCAATTATACATGAAAAGGGTATTCTGGTAATTTACCTAAGGCATATAAACTACCTATCATACAACTACTTAAACGATGTGACCATAGGGTATAACCTCGGAAGGTTATTCCCTACACTATGGTCACCTAATGTATTTGGTCGGATCCTAATGATCGACCAAATGGGTCGAGTTCGAAGGTATAGGCGATTTATTAGATCGCCTACCCTACGACTCTAGACAACGTGGTAACCAGTGGGCATAGTCCCAAGGGACTATGACCAACGTGATTACACTCACGTTGCGAAGTTCAAACGAACTTCGCATTGACCATTACTGGTCAACGCTGAAAGTCAAACAAAGTTTGACTTTCTGACTCGAAAAGCAGTAAAATAAGGAAAAGAACGAAAGAATACTTACGAAGGGTCCAAGAATGGAAGGTTTGAACCCGAACACTCTCAGGTATGAAGTGTTAAACACGACAACTTAGAGAGCAAGTTCAGATTCAAAGGTGTGGGTTTTTGGGTGTGATGTTGGTGGGTATTTATAGAAAAAGCACCACCGTTAGGATCGTTTATCGGGAAACGTGCCTTGATCTCACCCGTACAAGTGTCGGAATGTTATGGTGTGTAAATTGGCCACTCACCATAAGCTTCCAACAGGTGGCAAGGGATTAGGGAGTGGATAACAGCTGCAAACAGCTGGATTAGAACACTGAACCTGGTCTGCAGAAGGCTAGCGCACCGCTACGCTTAAAGTGTAGCGCACCGCTAGGCACTATTTCGGCAGAATTACACTTTTGGTCCCTGAACTGTATTTAGGCCATTTTCGACACGTTTAAGGCCCGTTAACCCCATTTCAAAGCTCTAAAATGAAGTTAAAATATAGGGAACTTAAAATGTGCTCAAAAATATCTCGGATGTCGGTTCGTTTGGCCGTACGAACGCGATGTTCGGTTAATTACGACGGAATGCGCATAAGCGCGAAAAACGAACCAAATGACGAAACGAATGGATTTTTCTTAAGGCGAACAATAAAATATAATGTAGTCATGCTTACATAAATTTTTGGATGTCCGGATGTATTCAGAACGTAAGTTATGCGCGAAAATGCAAACTTGTGCACTTTTTGACATTTTTAGTCCCTGAATGACACAAAAGTTTATTTTAGCATACCGAACACCTCAAAGCCTATTTCTAAGCTATGTAAAGGATATTTATGGTATGTTTAACTTATGGTCATGTTCCGGAATGTCTGTTACAGTTCAAATTGGCATACTTTCGCAGTTTGTCAAGTTTAGTCCCTGTAAGCGAATTAGCTTGCTTTTGCCATACCAAAGCCTTCAAAACTTATTTCTAAGTTATGTAAAGGTTATTTAAGGTATGTTAAGCCTATGTCACTATTCCGGAGTGTTTGTTGCATTAAACTGGTTATATTTACGCTTCGGTGCGCGTATAACCTTCCAGAAAGCGATTTAGAGTTTGAAATTGAACAAGAATTGATATGTGCAAATGATACACATATTTTTACAAATCCCGAGTATGAAATACAATATTTCATTGGTTCGGTATTTGTTTGATGGCCGTGGAGGCACAGGTGTTACAGTCTCCCCTACTTTAGGAAATTTCGTCCCGAAATTTATTTAGAGGAAACTTGTGAGAGTTTAAAACATGAAGTTGAAAAGATCGAACAACATTGGTTAGGGTTCTTGAACTTCTAGTAACCTTAATAACATTATGTTTGCAATGTAAGAGGGACACTTATATACAAGTATATGAAGCGTCATTGGTGCGTCCACCGTACCTCCATTACATCGTTCTCATTTCGTTATTGTTGTCACTATCGGTTCTTACACATAATAAATCTTACTGGGTTTCTATGCACTAAATTTCATAATTATGTACGCGTCCATAATCAGACAATTCCTTGCATAGTTCACTCAGTCCATTTTATAATGTGCAGGGGAAAACCAAATGAACACTCCTGTGATGAGTGTGACTAGACCGCCATAGAGTCCCGTAGACTAAATCAATAAATGATCTAAATAGACTATCAAGGAGTCTGTCCAGCTACATCACTAGATGTCATTCTTTAACCAAATTGTGAATCAATCCTTTAGACTAGACCACTAAAAAAGGTCTGGAGTGGTACTATATAATCCAAGGGTCTTAACTATTACATAGAAGCCCATTAAGGATTGAAGGTAGTACCTTTTGAATATCCTGCTACGAATCCCTCATATGAAGATATGAAAGATCCTGCGAGGATTTGGATAACGAATATCCAGAGTATTAAAAACACAAAAATGCATGAAAGAAAACATAAGATGAATAAACACATAGTCACATAACCACAAAATTGCTAACTAGAAGTTTGTTCTGCTAACAGAGTACATGTATTTAAAGCACACTAGGAATCCATCTCGTGGATTTCATTTGGTACTTTAAACATTTCCGAGAATCTAACTATAAAGATAGAAAGATTCAAAAAGAAAATTCGATTTCGATTACTAGAACTCGAAATGTTCGAATTAAGGTACATAAAGAATCCAATTAAGGACTCTGATTTGAATCATGATCATCCACAAGGGTCTAATTATAGAGATAAAAAGATCCCATATGGATTGTAGAAGTTGAAGATGCTTTGAATTCTTGCACGGGATGTGCTTAAGTCAAAACATGAAGTAAAATGCTTATGAGGTTGAGATGCCAGATATGCCAAGGCGACATATGAAGCAGAATTTGAAGGTTAAATCACTGTATGAGGAAAATATTTTTGAATACTATGCATGGGGTTCCTTTTAAGAAAAAATGTGTTTAACGTTTTCGAAACCTTATATATAATACTTTTTGGAAATCATAAAGTAGGTGTATTATATAGGTATATTTAAAAATGTTTTAAAATCATGCGAGATGAATTTTGAACTTATGTATAAGGTTTTTAAAAGACATGAATGATGCTTTTCGAAATCATGCATTTGATAAGAAAATGTATGGTGTTAATATTGTCTTCAGACTATATGAAATATTTTGAAATTAAGAAGGTTGGTTTTGATAACATGGACAATGTTTTTGAAATAACATAGACAATGTATTTAGATAAATTGTTTTCAAACTATATGAAATGTTTTGAGATCATGAAGATTGTTTTTGAAATACTTGTACTGTATATATATAAAAAATATTCAAAACGTAATGGGTATGAGATTTGAAAATACCCTTAGTTATTTAACCAAGGATTTCAAAGGCACTGATGTGCAGAAGCATGATTACTCATAATTTCACTTTTTTCTGTACTTCGTATCTTAGAATGAAACGAGTACTTAAAATTTTCGAAGGAATCACGAGCGATCATTTGAAAGAGAGAATCACAAGAGTAGTTTGTAAGGAACATAGTTCCTTGATGTAGGTATCATAAGAAAATCCTACACATATGTAACTACAATTGTACATCAGAATCTGTGAACAACTACTTTTATTTATGAACGAGACAGATTGTTTCACAATCAAGAAAACGAAAGAAACAAAAGCATAAGATAGCAACATCTTCTACTCGGCCAACTGCTCATCCGTGGGTCAGATTTGCCTTAGCAAGCTTTGGGCAATCCCTTAGGAAATGGCCCATCTCGCCACAGTTATAACAAAGCCCTCGTGAGAAACGAGCTTGAGCAGGAGTGTCGCCAGCTTGATTTGGTACAGCTGTAGTTGGGCAAACCCTTGCTGTATGACCTATAAGTCCACAAATCTGACATTTGCGACACTTCACACAAGGGTGATGATGAAGGTTACATTGGTTGCACAAGAGTGCAGTTCCATTGTATGACTTCCTAGCAGGGGGTTGAGCTGGTTGGTTGGGGAAGGCTTGACCATTGTGAGCGACAATGGCGAAGTTCTGAGAAGCCTTTCGCTTCTTTGACTTCTTAGGGGGTTGTTCATCCATGGTCTTTGATTCCTCGATTGGTTTATTGGCTGATGGTGTTGTCACCTGACTAGGTCCTGCCTGTCTTGGTGACTCTTGAGTGGCTTCATCCAGGAGACGATACATGGCAGTAGCTAATTCCACAGTCTTCAGGACTACTTCGCCTATTCGCTGAGCGAATTTGGCTGCTTGCTCAGATATCTGGGCGTCATCGTGATGAAGAGACATTCTTGAAGAAAAAGAAAGGCATAGGGAGAAACAGGTGAAAGATTATTGGACAATCAAAACAGAATGATAACGCATGAAGATTGCGATCATTTGTTTGTTACCTAAGGCAAACAAATGAGACGGTGACTAATCAAAGTAAATGGGTCAAAAATAATGTATCGCGAAGACATGCTCGCCTATAAGTGAACACTCATCCCAAGAATTCCCAGGTAAGCACAACTGGTCTCGCGTCTGATGAGATGTATACGAAGTGCTTGCCTAGCCAGAAAACCCAGAATACAGGCATTCACCCTTCCAGTTTGCACGTGTTCACATTATTAAAAACCCAAAACCTTGACGAGATTTTGAAAACTCAAAGGGTTCAAAACCATATAATAGAGAGTTCAAAACCTTACAATAGAGGGTTCAAAACCTAGTAATCAATCATCCTAGAACAGATGATTAGTTTTCAAAGCGGTTTTGAAATTTATATTCTTGTTGTGATCGTCGCCTAAGGATAGGTGACGGTATTGTTTTATGACTAAACGCAAGTAAACTCGCGTTAGGGTCCTAAGAAGGTTATAGACTAGGTCAAAGCATTACTAATAACCTAATTCCCTATAACCATTAGCTCTGATACCATCTTTTCTGTCACACCCCGACCGCGTAGAACATACAAATCGCGGCGGAAACATCGGGGCGTGTTGCAACAGAATTAATGTTTCACAACCATGGAAAATTAAAGTTTCGTTTTATTGATTAAAAGTGTTACAATGTCTTAACAAACAAAAAAAAATACAACATAATTAACTAGTCTTGCATCTTTTATTGTCACTAAAGCCCAAGTCTGTCTATGTGTATCTTGATCATCTTATGCAACAGCTCCTGAAAAACACATGTGAAAATATGGTACGTCAGCATAAAAATGCCGGTGAGATGCATAGGTTTTGTGAAAATAGGTGTCATGACTTATGTTTGAGAAAATGTTTAGTCATGAACCTTGTTATTTGCTTTGTTTTGTAAATTACTTGAAAAACAATGAGTTCAGATGATATGTATAATTAAGTGAATAATGTATAGTTAAATGAATAACCAAGTTAAATGAGTTTGTATAAGATAAGTTGTTTGTAAAGCAATGTCTTGTGAAAAGTATGTTAGTTGTATAAAATGTTATATGTATCAAACTGAAATGATTCAAATAACGCTACAATATGTAATACCATACAAACATTTATATATAGGAAGTACCAGCGGCGTATCCACCATGCTTGTATCATATTACACACGCATCGTTACTTAATCACATAATCAATCCAAACCAAACAATGTAAGATGTCTATGTTTAAACCAATAGTCAAAAGTCCTTGTATAAACCATGTCAAATGTTGGTAGTCCAAAAGTAGTCAAGTAATGTATAACCAAAATGATATGTATGGCTAGTGAAAGGTATCAACTAAACCATATGCACAAGAACATAGTATCGAAGTAAAACTCGGTTTAAATCAATGTTATGTTTTGTGTAAATGCATGATCAATGTAAATCATGTAATATGTAACCAAATGATATGTATGGTAAGTAAAATTTAGACTACTTAAACCATAAGTAAAAATGTACAAAACAAAGTATTGAAGTAAAGCTGGTTTAAATCAAAGTTATGTTTTGTAAGACATATGCATGCTATACTGAATATGAACACTTATGCGGTATGTTAGACGCAAACATTCAAGCCTTGAGACAGTCGGATAACCCCTTTCAGTCAAGGTTATCAAAAGAATTGTATTCGGATTCAGTCATTCCTTACATCCAAACAAACCCGGGATGTCAGGAATGGGATTTGTCAAGTCCTATGGTACCACTACTTACTCCCGAGCGGCGTAGCAAATGTTAATGAATGTTATATAGACCCGTTAAACAAACCAAATGTCATACCAAAATGTAAGCATGTTTTATGAAGATAATGTACCTAGTATGCTAGAGTAAACATACAAGGTAGAGCTGTAAAACAATGTGTCCATATGCTGAGTAAACATATGCAACAGAAATGCAATGTAAAACAATGTGTCCATATGCTGAGTAAACATATGCAACAGAAATGCAATGTAAAACAATGTGTCCATATGCTGAGTAAACATATGCAACAGAAATGTACTAAGTATGCTAAGTTAACATACAAAGAAGAAAAGTCATGTAAATCAATGTGCTAGCATGCTATCAGTCAACATACATAGCGGAAATGTAATGAAATCATGTATTATAATGTACTAATGAACATAGCAAGTATATGATTTGAAAACAGGAAAGCATGAAAGTAACAAGTAGGCACATGTGTTCCACCCCAAAACAGTTTGGAAAACAGTAAAAGAGGGGTCTATGTACTCACTTGAGAATGCTCAGTAGTCCTTGAGTAACAACCAAACAATGCTAGAGATCACGGAAATCAAACGGCACCTAATATAGGTAACTATGTTAATTAACCGGACCTAAATCGGAAGACTGGGTAGCATTAGGGTTTGTAAACCAAATGAGTGTAGGAACTCATATGATATGATTTAACAAAGCCTACATGCTAAATGAAACTTAACCTAAGTCTTATCGACCCATTACGACCCGTTTAGGAAGCTTATGCTACTTTAACGCGTCGTTCGCGTAAAACGCGTTCGGAAAGCCTAACCAGCCCTATGACAAGTGTTATATGCCTAAACATGTTACAAAATCAGTTATGTGACAAAGGTTTAGGTTACATATGCTTAATTACCAATTATACATGAAAAGGGTATTCTGGTAATTTACCTAAGGCATATAAACTACCTATCATACAACTACTTAAACGATGTGACCATAGGGTATAACCTCGGAAGGTTATTCCCTACACTATGGTCACCTAATGTATTTGGTCGGATCCTAATGATCGACCAAATGGGTCGAGTTCGAAGGTATAGGCGATTTATTAGATCGCCTACCCTACGACTCTAGACAACGTGGTAACCAGTGGGCATAGTCCCAAGGGACTATGACCAACGTGATTACACTCACGTTGCGAAGTTCAAACGAACTTCGCATTGACCATTACTGGTCAACGCTGAAAGTCAAACAAAGTTTGACTTTCTGACTCGAAAAGCAGTAAAATAAGGAAAAGAACGAAAGAATACTTACGAAGGGTCCAAGAATGGAAGGTTTGAACCCGAACACTCTCAGGTATGAAGTGTTAAACACGACAACTTAGAGAGCAAGTTCAGATTCAAAGGTGTGGGTTTTTGGGTGTGATGTTGGTGGGTATTTATAGAAAAAGCACCACCGTTAGGATCGTTTATCGGGAAACGTGCCTTGATCTCACCCGTACAAGTGTCGGAATGTTATGGTGTGTAAATTGGCCACTCACCATAAGCTTCCAACAGGTGGCAAGGGATTAGGGAGTGGATAACAGCTGCAAACAGCTGGATTAGAACACTGAACCTGGTCTGCAGAAGGCTAGCGCACCGCTACGCTTAAAGTGTAGCGCACCGCTAGGCACTATTTCGGCAGAATTACACTTTTGGTCCCTGAACTGTATTTAGGCCATTTTCGACACGTTTAAGGCCCGTTAACCCCATTTCAAAGCTCTAAAATGAAGTTAAAATATAGGGAACTTAAAATGTGCTCAAAAATATCTCGGATGTCGGTTCGTTTGGCCGTACGAACGCGATGTTCGGTTAATTACGACGGAATGCGCATAAGCGCGAAAAACGAACCAAATGACGAAACGAATGGATTTTTCTTAAGGCGAACAATAAAATATAATGTAGTCATGCTTACATAAATTTTTGGATGTCCGGATGTATTCAGAACGTAAGTTATGCGCGAAAATGCAAACTTGTGCACTTTTTGACATTTTTAGTCCCTGAATGACACAAAAGTTTATTTTAGCATACCGAACACCTCAAAGCCTATTTCTAAGCTATGTAAAGGATATTTATGGTATGTTTAACTTATGGTCATGTTCCGGAATGTCTGTTACAGTTCAAATTGGCATACTTTCGCAGTTTGTCAAGTTTAGTCCCTGTAAGCGAATTAGCTTGCTTTTGCCATACCAAAGCCTTCAAAACTTATTTCTAAGTTATGTAAAGGTTATTTAAGGTATGTTAAGCCTATGTCACTATTCCGGAGTGTTTGTTGCATTAAACTGGTTATATTTACGCTTCGGTGCGCGTATAACCTTCCAGAAAGCGATTTAGAGTTTGAAATTGAACAAGAATTGATATGTGCAAATGATACACATATTTTTACAAATCCCGAGTATGAAATACAATATTTCATTGGTTCGGTATTTGTTTGATGGCCGTGGAGGCACAGGTGTTACATAAGGGCCCCGTGTCTAACACGATCCTCAACCAAAACCGTCAACGATAGTTTGTTCATTCTTGCAGCGGAGGTTCGTACAAGATGGTGCGGTTGAAGTTCTTCCAAAGACGTTGGCTTGAATCAAGATTGGTACAATATATTTGTATTTTATTTATTGTTCCTATAGTTTTGTAACCGGATTGTACTATCATATTTCCTACGAATAACGAGAGTCTCGTTATTATTTATTTTATTAATATTTTTAATAAAAAGTGAACCTAGTTCCTACAATCTTAAAACAGACTTTCGTGAAGATTGTTGCTACAATCTTAAATTCCTTCTCTACGAGGATTTAGGTTCACGAAAGTTAAAATATTTAATGGGATTTTTGTTAAAATCTTGTAAATATTTTTTGGGAAATATATATTTAGTACAATGAGTCGGATTAATTTTATGATTGGAGTACAATCTTTAATCCGAATACCATGTTGCAAAACGAACGTTTTGATTCAAGTTTGGGAGTTCTTGGTTTTTTGTTCGTGTTTAGATAAACCGAACAATACACAAAATAATATGTATTTCAATTGTTTTGAAATACTAAATTTTCTAATGAGCGTATTAGAAAAACTTTATTTTGTAACCCGTTCAAAGTGTTTGTAACGGTTATTTTCTTTATAACAAGCTTTTAGTAACCATAATTGATATATTAATGTTGGTTTTAAAAGTCTTGATATATATTTATTTTCTAATTAGCATATTAGAAAGTAATTATTTTAGAAAATAACAAGTTCTTAATATTTTCTAACGAGCGTGTTAGAAACGTTGTTGTAAGAATAACGACATTAAAACTTTTTATATCTCTAACGAGCGTGTTAGAATTATATAGAATGATAAGTTTTAATATCATCTTTTATATCTAGCGAGCGTGTTAGATACGATGATTGTGTAAAACTAACTTGTTAAAAGACGATTAGATTTTCTAACGAGCGTGCTAGAAAATATACGTTTAGATTTTCTAACGAGCGTGTTAGAAAATATTATTATTTCAAATAATTACCGACGAGCGTGTTGGAGACAATTATTTTGGATAATAAACCTTGTAATGGTTTCGTCTAAACTATTAAAGTTCTAACGAGCGAGTTAGAAACGGATTTTTTCCACATATGTTTAAACGATTTTTATTTGTTTATTTCTAATGAGCGTATTAGAAATAGTTTATATTTTTTATAAACTTCAAAACAAATTTTGTAATTGATTATTTCTAGCGAGCGTGTTAGAAACGATTTAAAAAGTTTGATAGTTGTTTATTTTCTAACGAGCGTGTTAGAAACGAGTTAACGACTTTGTCAATTGCTTATTTCTAACAAGCAGGTTAGAAAACGTTTATTTTATATAAACCAAAAACGGTTTTTGGAAATAAATAATCGTTTAATTTTCTAATGGGCGTATTAGAAATAGTTTATCTTATAACCAACTATTTAACGATTTGCAATCGTTAATTTCTAACGAGCGAGTTAGAACCGGGTTAACTATGATAAACTATTTAAGATGATTTGTAATCGTTTTATATATTTTCTAACGAGCGTGTTAGAAAAGATATGTGTTCATTTCTAACGAGCGTGTTAGAAAACGTTCATTTAAGTAAACCAAAAGTGAATAAATGTATTCGTTTTATTCCTAACGAGCGCGTTAGAAGCGGATTACTTTATAAAACCGAATATTTTGAATGTTTGTTAAACATTTAAATTCTAATTAGCATATTAGAATTGGTTTTCATAAAAACCACTCATTTTAACGATTGATAATCGTTATTATCTAACAGCGGTTAGAAATGGTCTAAATATGATAAACCATTTATTAAAACGATGTGTATTCGTTTTATTTTCAAACGAGCGAGTTTGAAATTGTTTTATTTATTAAACTATTATAAGGTTTATTGTCTTGATTTGTAATCAAAACATAAATATATAGTTTAATATTAAAACACTTGCAAAAACGAGAAATGTTTTGAATGAATAAAACATGTCTTTGTGAAGTATAAGTGATTCGATACTTACACGAGAAGTATAACGTCTTGGACCATATAATAGTCTTGGAGATACTATTTTGTGAAAAACAACTCGATGTTGTTATAAATATAATAAGTTGCTCAACTACTTGTGAGTAGTTATTTGTACGCAACTTTATATTTTGGACAACTTGTGATTATTCAAGTTTAGAGTTTCAAGACGAAACGAGTTATACGTGTTCCATTGAGGGAGTACCTCAAAACATGACAGAACGATGTAATTGCGTTTATTTCGTTCTAAAGTGTTGAAAATAATAACACTTTGGGATTTGATGTTTAGATATCATTGATGTATCCGTTATTTTGGACTACTAATAAGTTGTCAAAAGGATACACATATTGATACAAAGTGTACAAACTAATTTACACGGACACAACGAGCGGGTTGTGATCATGACTTATGTAATAAGTCACAAATCAAACATCAAACGTATAACGAGTTTGTGAGAAACGTGGTGCATGGTTTGAGATGAAATGCACGAAAACAAGATATGTCATCTAATGTTGAGAGCATCAACATGGAAATGCACATGTAAGTTTTCAAAGAATATAACATATGAAAGAAATATATGTTATTATTGTAAATGATTTTAATAAATTTAGCAAATTTATTAACGGAAATTTACAATAGTGATGGACTTGTAGATGCTTCTACCACCATCAATGTTGTTTAAACTATGTGGAGGTTTGGTCCTCAATTTGGGAGAGTATCCCAATACATGGTAATAATGAAACAACAACGTAAATGTATATATCACTATAGGCATACGTGAATGCTTTGTTGTTGAGGGTCAATCTAATTGGCTATATCTCAAGACTCAAGTGATTTTATACAAAGATCTTTCATCAAAGTGACTTGGATTAAGACTTATGTTTAAGTCCTTAGAAAGTCAATGGTGAAGCCTTGGAGATAAAAAGGCAAACGAGTTATAGATGGAGTTAACTATGGTTTTGAGACCTTCCTAAAACCGTTGGTTTTGGAATGGTGAAATAAAATTTCATTATTGTGTCTAAACTAAGAAACGAATGTTCGGAAGAGATAGTGCGTTATCTCTTAAGGCTGTGAAGAATCAGAATGATGCATCTTCTGTTCACATGCTAGAGTATTGTGGTCTAAAGCATGCTAGACTAATACTTGTTAATTTATATGCTCGACGGAGATTAAATTAACTTTAAACATTCATAATATGTGATGACACAAGCACGAATTTTGTGCTAAACAAAACTATAAATATAACTTCATTAAAATGCAAGCAATGTGGGGGGATGATGCGTGTGAAGTGTTATATATATTAGGTGTATATTTTAAGCCCTTTTTAACACTTATTTTAGCCAAGTTTTAAATTTATAAAACACGATATTTTACCAACACTAAACACACATATGGGCAAGTGCACCCATCGTGAGCGTAGTATAGCGTTGGTAAGATACCGAGGTCGTCCAAGGACACAAGAGCTTTTAATACCGGTTTATCCTCAACGTCTAACCAAAATAAAAGTTTAGAAAAAATGTTTTAAACTAAGAAAAGATAAAAACTAACTAAAATGCTGAAAATAAAAATAAAATAAAAAAACAGATAGACAAGATGAATCACTTGGTTCCGACTCGTATCTAGTATAACCTTTGATTATTTCCGCACTTTTGCACATAATTAAGAGATTATCTTAGTTATTGTAGTAGGCCCCTCTTTTGAAGGTGACGTTACCCTCACCCCAGTAGTTTGAGTCAGCAAGGATACAATCCTAAAAGGGTGGATTATTGGAAGATAATGAATTAAGTTATTAATGCAGTATTGTGGTAGGCCCCGCTTTTGGCGGTGACGTTACCCTCGGCTAAGTAGTCTGAGTCAGCAGGGATACAGTCCTAAATAGCCGGGTTATAGTATTAATAGTAGTTAACTTATGAGGGGGTCAAAGAGTTTGGACCCCCGCCATCCAATACCGTGAAGCATTGAAGGAGGTCCTACTAAATTTGACCCAGGTCCATTGCAGGACCTCTAAACGCTGAACAATGGCAAGACCTTTACCAAACCGTTCCCTTAACCCCCGACCAGGTAGCCAACATACCTCCATATAGACCGTGGAGATATGAATGGTGAAAATCCTTTATTTTATATAGACAGTAAAATAATGTCAAGACACCACGGACAAACGATAAGGAAAGATCACCTTCAACATAAGTAACTAGTTATTAAAGTCATTAATACAAAACCAAATAAAAAGTGCAAAAGATTAGAAATAAAAAGTATTATACTAGACACTTTGTCTTCACCAAGTGATGTAAGAGACTTAGGCAAACATGGCCTTGATTGTCAAGAACTCTTACGATTAATCTTGGATCCCGAGACGACTCACACACTCTACGATGGACAATGGATGATGGTGGTGGATGATGGTGTTGTGATGGTGGTGGGTGGTGGATGAAGTATGAGAGAGGTGGTGTGCCAAGGGATGAGTTAAAATGAATCCAAGCACTCCTATTTATAGGCTGAATAGAGAGCTGGGCACGGCCCCGTGTCCGCTGGGCACGGCCCCGTGCCTGTCTGACACTCTCTCTCCTCATTAATTGTAATTCGCAATTACAATTAATGCGTCTGCTGTACTTTCGACACGCCCCCGTGTCCGCTGGGCACGGCCCCGTGGTGGGCAATAGAAGCTTCTATAGGTTTGTCTTTTCTGCTGCTTCTTGGGCACGGCCCCGTGCTGGCTGAGCACGGGGCGTGTTCAGTCTTCTGACTTCTCTACTTTACTTTGGAAGGTGTCGTTGAGGGGTCGGGCAGTCCACTAATGTTCCTTTCCTTGTATTTATGTTGGAATTAGCTGTCTTTTTGCTTCTTTTGTGTTTTTGAGCTCATTTAATCCTGAAAATACAAAAGGAAGACAAAAACACTCTTTTTCCAATATTAGTACTTAAAAGGGGTTAGTTTTATGCCTCATTTGATGTAATTTATATGTTGCATTTCACACACATCAAATACCCCCACACTTGAACTTTTGCTTGTCCTCAAGCAAAACTCTTTAATATGTGGCTTACACTCCCAAATGGAATAGGTAGAAGAGAAGGTTTTGGGCTTGTCGTAGAGTGTCGGGAATCCAAGATCTTTTTGGGTTTTATCTTTATTTATTTACAATCCTATTCGTAATGATTTATGTAGAACTTTTCATAGGAGAAATTACTTATTTGGGCATAACATGCCTTTTTAAAATTCCATTTATATACAAGTTCACATACCTCACGGGAGAAATCACTCACACTCGGCCGAAGGTGTATTTTTAGTGAATCACTCGAGAGCGGCATGGAACTTATTCCTACCATAAGCTTGCCAAGCAATCAATCCTCCTCCTTTTTAACTTTTATACCTTTGTAAATATCAAGAGGACTTTGTGGGTTAAGGGTTAGGCTTGGGTTAAAGGTAGGTGGTTGGGATAGTGGTTAGTGGTTAGTAGAAAAAGGGTGAAAAAGCGTAACAAGTGTCGGTTTTCGTAAGATTTTCTATTTTTGCAACTTTTTATTTTGATGAAGCTTTTATTCCAACAAAGTTATTTTTGACGAACTTGTTTGTTTATTTTCTTTTTTGCTTCATCATCAACACATTTTTTTTTTCATACGAAAAACCGAACTTGTTACTAAAACAAAGGGTTTAAAATAAAAAAGTTTTGGTGGGTAAAAGGGTTTTTGGTTTGGGTGATGAAATGAAAAGGTTTAGGCTCAAAGGGGTTAACTAGGGGGATTTTTGGGTAGGTGGTAAAAGAAAAAGAAAAAATAATGGTGTAGAAATAAAAAAAAGGGTTAGTCCTAATGCCTCCATCATTTACTTACTCGGGTTTAAGTTGATAAGGATCGGGAATGTATCGTCATGGCAAGTTCTAGAGTCGTAAGAACCAAGCGGCTATTCACACAAGAAACGAAAAATGAGCATTAAGTTTTAATGATATGTAATTGTGCTCAATAAAGACTCAAAACTCACTTTTGTGGGAATGGGTTTTTATGTGATCAAGTATATATAATCAAATTTTAACTAAGTTTGCCATGCCTTTTCATAATTTTCTTATGTTGGTTCTTTTTATCACTACGCTATCGGTTGTAAATTTGTAAAAATATAACCTTTTTGAGAACTTGAATTTCCCGAGTTAAACCTAGACAAGTAAAAACTGAAATTTTTGAAAAAAATTTGGGGTGATTAGCGGTTCCAATAGAGTTTTGTGTAAGGCTTGTGTTTAGGACTTGCAAAATTCAAGGTTTTAGCATCCCCCCCACACTTAAATTACACATTGTCCTCAATGTGTCCCAAAAATAAATTTTTAGGTTTATTAGATGTGTAAAATGGTGTAAAAAGCAAAAATTTTCTGTTACTGGGCGCTGAACACGGCCCCGTGTTGTCCGGGCACGGCCCCGTGTTCAAGTGCCGGTAACAAAATTAAAACAAGAGAAACAGAAGTCTGGACACGGGGGCGTGTTGGGTGAACACGGCCCGTGTCCAGTTACCTGAACTGGGCGTTTTCTGCAGGTGGTTCAGCACGGGGCCGTGTTGGTTGGGCACGGCCCGTGTTGAACCTTCTGAAATGGAGAGAATTGTCGGGTTGCCTTGTTCTTGTGCATGAGTTCATTTTTCTCGTTCCCCTTTTCATCCTTTACCACCATGAGTGTGTTTTATTCATTAAAAACCATCCAAACTTCAAAACCATCATTTCATTTCATCATAGAGAGAACTTACATAATCCTAAATTAAACTAGATAAAACAAGGAAATAATAAACCATGGAGTCCTAGCCTTTACTTTATTTTAATTAGCAAAATTTCCAAGAAGTAACTAATCTTGGTTAAACAAGGCCTTTTTGAACTCCTTCTTCCGCGTGCGGTTCTCCTCAAATGTCGGCGAGCCATTCTTCCACCTCCCTTGGAAGGAGAAAAGAAGGCTCATTGGCATTAGTTTGAGGAGTTTCAACTTCCACCGGGATATCTTGTTGGTGTTCCATGGGAGGTTCCACCGGAAAGTCTTCCCACCCGGTAGGGTTGTTGATTCCGAGTGCCAGGTTCCAGTCCTGCTGAGGAAGGACTGGTTCCATTGGGGGTGCTACAAGAATATTTAACCTCTGGTGCAAGAGGTTAATTTCTTGGAAGCTGCTTTCAAGTCCCATCGTAAGATCGTTAATACGGTTGATTAGGACCTCCTCTACTGAAGTCATTTCGTCGAGAGCCTCCCTTAATGCTATCACATAGTGCACAAGTGTGGCTTCAATGGAGGGTCTTCTTCCTCTTCGGCTGTTTGACGAATGCACAGAAGATGTTTCGTTGTTTTCACTTGACATTCTACGGAAAATAAACTGAAAAAGTTTATTTAAATGAAATAGTTACCGGACACGGCCCCGTGCTCAATGAGCACGGCCCCGTGTTCATCTTTCTTCAGAATTTTGGAGCAAGGAAATTTGGATCTTTAAGTTATTTTCTGAACTTGTGGGGTCTTTTTAGTTGCTAATAACTTAAAACAATGTTACATAACATGTTTTTACCAATATTCCTTGAACAAAACTCATTAATCCTTACCACAAAGTTTGAAGAATTCAAACTTTTAATGGTAGTTCTTTGAAGAAAGATGGAGAAGAAGGAAATGGCTAAAAGAGGAAAGGACAAGATGGTTTGTTGGAACCTTCTTTTAGACTTACCTAGGATAGTTTGAGAGAAGATTCCTGCATATCTCTGCCCCAAGTTGGTCCAAATGTGCAGAATTCTTGGCTGCATTTATAGAAAACGACAGCATCCTGGACACGGCCCCGTGTGCAGGTGGAGTTCTGACACAGTTTGTCCGTATTCTGACGTACTGATCAGAATGGAATCTTTTGATGGACACGGGGACGTGTTGGCTGGACACGGCCCCGTGTCGAGGGACTGTTTTATGAAGTTGTCTAGTTTTTTAAGGAACTTGTTAGTATCGGGTGGCTCCTGACTGGTTGGAACAACCCCAAAGTGCCTAAGATACCTTAATTGTCCTAGACTAAGGTGAGAACGCAAGAGGTTGTCGGTGAGGGTAATTCCTATTTTCATTCTAGGTGGACAAGTCCAACCCTTTCCCGGGCTCTTGTTAAAGAAGGTGTATGCCGAATCGCTCAGGTCTATGTATGCACCGAACGAAGTCGATGGAGAGTCCTTCACGGCACAATCGACACAGGGACGACTATCGTCCAAGTCTCTGCTAGGTACTAAGGCATTTTCGGGAGCAAGGAGGTTGTTGGAATGCGGTTCCAGCATTTCGTCATGGTCATCGTCTTGGGGTGGATTAATAAAATCCTTCCTAAGCTCTTTTAACCAATTCAGAATTAGCTTTTCTAGTTGAAATAACTCATCAAGGAGCATTTCCCCTAGAATATCTGGCTGGGCGCATTCGAGGGAGAAATAGTGCTTATTTTTACTTTCGCCCCTCTTAAGGTTGTAAGAAGTCGGTGGGTCCATGTAGTGGGGCCTATAATTTAGAAAGTAGCATTCTACTTCTTCATGTTTGCCACCACATAATTGACACCACGTACCATAAGAGTGCCGAAAGTAAAAACAATTACTATCACTCATGTTTATGTCAGAAATTACCAACCGCTGGGATCTTACGGTTCTGTTTTCAGTAACTGAAACTTGGGCACGGGGGCGTGTTGAGTGGGCACGGCCCCGTGTTCAGCTTACTGTCTGACGTAAAACAGGATTGCCAGTTCCAATGATTGAGCACGGGGGCGTGTTCAGCGGGCACGACCCGTGCTGAGCTCTGCAGAAGCTGAAAAACTAAGAAAATCCTAAATAAATTAAAAAGAAAAATAAAAGATGATTAGGCCGTTGATTCCTAACTTTCTTAAAATCCTTGTGTCCCCGGCAGCGGCGCCAAAAACTTGATGCGTGTGAAGTGTTATATATATTAGGTGTATATTTTAAGCCCCTTTTAACACTTATTTTAGCCAAGTTTTAAATTTATAAAACACGATATTTTACCAACACTAAACACACATATGGGCAAGTGCACCCATCGTGAGCGTAGTATAGCGTTGGTAAGATACCGAGGTCGTCCAAGGACACAAGAGCTTTTAATACCGGTTTATCCTCAACGTCTAACCAAAATAAAAGTTTAGAAAAAATGTTTTAAACTAAGAAAAGATAAAAACTAACTAAAATGCTGAAAATAAAAATAAAATAAAAAAACAGATAGACAAGATGAATCACTTGGTTCCGACTCGTATCTAGTATAACCTTTGATTATTTCCGCACTTTTGCACATAATTAAGAGATTATCTTAGTTATTGTAGTAGGCCCCTCTTTTGAAGGTGACGTTACCCTCACCCCAGTAGTTTGAGTCAGCAAGGATACAATCCTAAAATGGTGGATTATTGGAAGATAATGAATTAAGTTATTAATGCAGTATTGTGGTAGGCCCCGCTTTTGGCGGTGACGTTACCCTCGGCTAAGTAGTCTGAGTCAGCAGGGATACAGTCCTAAATAGCCGGGTTATAGTATTAATAGTAGTTAACTTATGAGGGGGTCAAAGAGTTTGGACCCCCGCCATCCAATACCGTGAAGCATTGAAGGAGGTCCTACTAAATTTGACCCAGGTCCATTGCAGGACCTCTAAACGCTGAACAATGGCAAGACCTTTACCAAACCGTTCCCTTAACCCCCGACCAGGTAGCCAACATACCTCCATATAGACCGTGGAGATATGAATGGTGAAAATCCTTTATTTTATATAGACAGTAAAATAATGCCAAGACACCACGGACAAACGATAAGGAAAGATCACCTTCAACATAAGTAACTAGTTATTAAAGTCATTAATACAAAACCAAATAAAAAGTGCAAAAGATTAGAAATAAAAAGTATTATACTAGACACTTTGTCTTCACCAAGTGATGTAAGAGACTTAGGCAAACATGGCCTTGATTGTCAAGAACTCTTACGATCAATCTTGGATCCCGAGACGACTCACACACTCTACGATGGACAATAGATAATGGTGGTGGATGATGGTGTTGTGATGGTGGTGGGTGGTGGATGAAGTGTGAGAGAGGTGGTGTGCCAAGGGATGAGTTGAAATGAATCCAAGCACTCCTATTTATAGGCTGAACAGAGAGCTGGGCACGGCCCCGTGTCCGCTGGGCACGGCCCCGTGCCTGTCTGACACTCTCTCTCCTCATTAATTGTAATTCACAATTACAATTAATGCGCCTGCTGTACTTTCGACACGCCCCCGTGTCCGCTGGGCACGGCCCCATGGTGGGCAATAGAAGCTTCTATAGGTTTGTCTTTTCTGCTGCTTCTTGGGCACGGCCCCGTGCTGGCTGAGCACGGGGCGTGTTCAGTCTTCTGACTTCTCTACTTTGCTTTAGAAGGTGCCGTTGAGGGGTCGGGCAGTCCACTAATGTTTCTTTCCTTGTATTTATGTTGGAATTAGCTGTCTTTTTGCTTCTTTTGTGTTTTTGAGCTCATTTAATCCTGAAAATACAAAAGGAAGACAAAAACACTCTTTTTCCAATATTAGTACTTAAAAAGGGTTAGTTTTATGCCTCATTTGATGTAATTTATATGTTGCATTTCACACACATCAGGGGAGGAGGCCATTTAAGAAACAAACCCTTTAGGGTATGTGGAAATGGTAGTTGAGAAGTTTTCTCAAACTCGAAATGAAAGGGAGAACCTTTCATCACCCCATTTGGATGTTATCCAATTACACTTAAATGTGGGGGTGACTTGCATTTGAATGTGGAAATGGTAGTTGAGAAGTTTTCTCAAACTCGAAATGAAAGGGATAACCTTTCATCGCCCCATTTGGATGTTATCCAATTACACTTAAATGTGGGGGTGCCTTGCATATATTGCAAACGCATGACCAAGTGGAGTACACAATGGTTATATGGAGTCAATCGAGTAGATTGGACTCGAATGCCAATTGGTTAGATTCAATCTAATAAGATGTCAGTCATGACACACCAAAGGCATGGTGAAAACGTGTCTAGCCATGAATCGAGTTTCATGTCATTCTAAAGACAAGGTACATAACTGGATCCAGGTTGAGATCACGAGTTATAAGTCTTATGAATCGACTAAAAGGCAAAGGTGACTAGCGAGTCAAGAACACGTTAGAACAACTGATCTCACTTGTCGTTGGTGACTTAGCGAAGTCAAAGATAATTTTGGATCCAACAACCAGTGGGTTGATAAGAGATCAGGTTGTGGAATGGGACTAAAGCCATGGAAAAAGGGACATGAGGGAAACCTAACCTAGTTGACTGGAGATCCCAAGATCTAGGTTCAATAGGCCAACTTAATCATGAACCGAAGGGTAGTCACTGTGGGGGCGTAGCTAATATATATGTTTATATATGAGCTAGTATATATATTTATATATCCCCCTAAACTATAAAAGGGTGTTTAATTACATCCTAGTCCATTCCTATAATATCCAGTGACATTGTTGTGAGGTTAAGCATAATATGTGGTTTTATGATTTGTGTAAATCATAGTAAACCATAATGATTTTAATGATTTAAAGAGAAATCACCTATGTTGGAGATAAGTGTGGTCGCTTCGAATGGAATTAGGGCATAATTCCTAGAGCTCCCGCAGAACCAGGAAAGTGCTCCATGACCATTATTGGAGACATACATGAGGAGATGGCCCGGCTAGGGAAAGTATTGTGTGAATGTATATTGTCGTTTACACAAATGGGGGGTTTTTCAAGGACATCACGTCTACAAAACCCTAGTAGGCTAAGTATGCTTCACAAAGGAAGGTTCAAAGGCTACACCTACCTATCCTGCAATACTCGACTGTCGAGTTTTCATCGGGGAATTTTGTGTGTTTTAATCGATCTCCATTCATGTGAGGGATTGTTGGAAATTTTAGTGAAAATGAGTTTTTCACTAAATATTTTGGACATTAATAATATTTATATATGTGACAACCCGCACAAAACCAGGTATCCGTACGACTTAATTAATGATTAATTGCTACTTGATTACTGTGCTTGATTGAACTAGCTGATAAACTGCTACCTGCATACTGATACATGCACTTACTTGCATCATACTTTATTTGCTGTCACTACATTAATTACATGCTGAACCCTAGTGACAAACTTGATGCACAAAAAGCACAGTAGCACTAAACGGATACACAGTGAACATGCTGATATAACCAGCATCAGGCAAATATTGCCTCTAAGGCCTGTTAAGAGCCTCATATATTTTGGCTACACTGGTAGTGAGTGTAGGATATAAGGGTTGTGCTACCGCGTCTCTAGGGGATAAGATACACTGATTCGGATGTGCCAGAACGTACTTTAAGTACCAAACACAGCACTTTAACAATTTAACCAGCTTCTAGCTGACTAGTAAAGTGCCAGAAATGAGAAAATATTACTAGACACTTTCTAAAGTGTCGGGAAAACAAATTGTGTCACTAAAAATGTATTAACGGCACTTTAAGGTCTTTTGTAACACTTTAACGGATTACTATCCAACCGAACAACCGGACTATACCCGGGACACGAAAATATTATTATTTTCACTTTTATATTTTATCTGAGCCAGTTAGGGTCTCTGATTACCCTAACTCCCGTCATAACGCGTCGTACGTAACTAACAAGGTTAACACCTAAACTAACTTAGTTAACCTAAACTAAACCCCCTAAATACTACTTAAGATCGAACCAAACCCCCCAACCATTCCCTAACCGTCCCCTTGTGTGGGGGACATGTTGGTACAAAATAGATTATCACAATCTAGGGTTGTTTGATATCTAAGCTACACTTTATCCATTGGGTCATGACATAAGAATTGCCTATTAATACATGAGGTTACACACTAAACATTATCACCAACATAACACTCAAACATCACTCTCTCTCTTGCTCTCCCATTCTCGGCCGAACTACATACCCACCACCATCACATTTTCGACTTTGATTCCTTGCATTCCAAGATCATACAAGCCTCATAAGTCACGTATAAGGAGCTTTGGTGCACTCGGATCACGAAGGACCTCCACCGTTAGCTTTTATCCACGCGTTTTTCATCAAAGATCTTCCCTAGCCCCGAGCTAGAGGTATAACACGTAAAACTCATATTTAAGCTTGTTTAATGTGGTTAAAAGGAATTTTATCGGTGAAATATCGTTAACATGCGTTTTGGAACTTTAAAGTCTACAAAAATCACAAAAATGGAGGTTAATAGCACATGTCTTGTGTAAAAGTCGTAGGACTTGAAATTTGTGTTTATCTAGACCCGATCTATAATATGGTAGCTCGAATCTTCGTTTAACCCGACTTTGTAAAATCATGTATCATCACATAAGCTTGTTTTTTTGAAAGATACAAGGGTTAAAGGTGCAACACTACCACATTTTAGAGCATGAACTTGTGTAAAAGATTATGGGTTGTGTAAAAGTGATTTAACCGGTACAATGGTGTTTAAAACTAGCAGATCTACGTATCTGCAAGTGGTATTTTTGAAAGACCACACTTTAAAGAAATCATGTTTTTCTAAAGATGGATCTTACACTAACAAATATGGTTTTATAAACCACAAGTGTGTAGACACTTGTGAAATGGAAAAATCCCACAAAGAAGTGTATTTGTCACTTGTTACTAGAAGTTGTAAAGACGGTTTTCTCTAAACACGAGATTTTTATGAGATTAAAGCTACTTTATATAAAAATCTACACATATAAAGGGTGTTTACACTATAGATTCGAAAAAAAAAACTACAAGTTCATGCGATTATGCAAATTTATATACTTGTTGACTAGTTTGATGTGTCGGAAATTGTTTGATCGAATAAAGAAGTTGATGAATTGATTTGTTAAAAGAAAATGATACGCTTGAAAGCGTGGCCACCTCCAGTTACAGAGGAAACTCTGGCGAAATTTTCTAAAAACCTAACACTTAGACTTTTTACACAACAAGTGTTAGGAATATTTTTGGACATACTTTCGAAACATAAATTTCGCCAGTACTACATTTTACTAAACATTCGGAGGTGGGATTTTCACAAAGATTAACGTGATAAATATATTTGTCACAGCACTGTTTATGATTATTTTGTGAAATACATAAATATTATTTTAGGGTAAAAATAATATTTACAAGCGTTAATGATTCCAAAACTTTGCGAACGCTTCCATAAACATTTAAGTTACACCGGTAATTACATTACCACAAGATTGATAAAACATAACTTACGCACATGTACTGAATCCCCCATCCTTGGGAAGGAAGATAACTACCAAGTATATACGACATGTAACACGAAATAGTTGTCTAACTATTTCCCGCAAACATAAACTGTAAAGCTAAAGCACGGCCGTCCGTCTAATAGAATTAGCACTTGTAGGTCGTTGCACAGCTTACTATATTGGAGACGCTTGATAGAGATACGCATTCACTGTGAGTTCATGTCCCCCTTTTCTCTAACTGTTTTCAGTTTTCTTAACTGCGGGGGTGAAATACATGTTACATTATTTACAAGTACTTTATACGCGGTATGATTAACGTAAGGAGGTTTAGATCATGTGAATGGGTAGTTAGAACACCGAGGGACTCGAGCGGTAGATCTATCTGGGTGTAGCGAGCCCAGCTCTAGGCCAAACGGACCTCTCTGAGGCCAACAGAACGGACCTGGAGTGACTTGGTTGCCCAACGCAAAAATCGGCTAGGTCGTGTCTTACTATTTGCATTTCACAACATGCTAATGGCCTTGCAAACCATTGGTGATCACAAGTCCTCTTACACTGCTACATACCAGGAAACTTTTATACTTACAAGTGTTTTACTTACTCACTTGCACATGAACTCGCTCAACATTATTGTTGATTTTTCAACTTACATGTATTTCAGGAAATTAACGAGATCTGGCACGGTATGGCATGTTTTCCGCTGCACTAGTTTCCGAGGTCATCCAGGGTTTAGGGGATGTGTCTCTTTCCTGGACAAGACACAGTCCTTAAATCATGTTTATGTTATGTTTAAGTTGTAACGTCTGTTGAACAAGGTTATGGTTGTTAGTTAAAACAATGGTACTGTACTTGGTTTTCAAAACTTAATGGATGATCTTGCATGTTTTTAACTCATATAGCTTTGGTATGATTAAGCTATGGTATTAAGAAGTCACACCACAATTAACCACGCTTCCGCAAAGCCAGGGTGTGACAATATATGTGTTGTATAAATAATTATTTATGGTTTGTGTTCAAACTATGTCCAAATAGAGCTAAGATGAATGAGATATCGAAGCTTGAAGTTGTATGTTGGAACAAACAAAGATGAATAAAATGGATTAGTTTTGTCAACTTGTCCCACATAGGTGGGATGACAAAACTTAAAGTGGTTTATAAGGAGGAGCACTCCTTGTATATTGTTTCCTTAAAGGCAAACACTAGTGGGGACTCGTGCACATATGCGCGCGTGCCGTGGGCTATAGGCCCTATGTAGTGCACTTTGAACTTCGCACACCGCCTTTGTATTTTTGTCCATGAGCACGTGGTCAGATACATGGCGGGTCCGCTTATGGCGCACCCTTGGGTGGAGTAGGCGGATGCCATGTCATGGCACATGTCATTGGCTATGGCGAAGAATGCAAGTGGCGCACAAGTTTGGATGGCGCATGACCAGGTGGCGTCCTGGTATACATAGTGGCATCCGTGTGGCGCACGAGTATGGATGGCGCATGACCAGGTGGCGTCCTGGTATACGTAGTTGCATCCGTGTGGTGCGCGACTCCATATGGCGTGCCATGAGATCCTTGAAGCATGGAGCGCGGACTGGCGGATCAGTTCTAGCGCGCGCACAGGTTTGCAGCGGAAACTAAACAATTGGTTGGACTTGGTCAAACTAGTTGTTTCAACTCATTTAATTCTGTCATGAATGAGAATGAGCGTTTCGAGTTGACCACTTTAATCCATTTGATTGAACCTAAATATTGTATGTTACAATATTAAATATCTTGTTTAGTACAAGAATAATGAGAAATTAAAACCTATTGATTACAAGGTTTAATATCTTGTTTAATTGGGTTTTAATTAGCTCTTTATGTGTATGACTATAAAAAGAATGAGGACTCATTCTAAAGTGATATGAGAGATATACACAGAAAGAAGGTTCATTTGTTCCATGGAAATTTAGAGAGGAGCACTCTCTAAATTATCCTTTCATCAACTTCATCATTTTCCTATTTTTATGAACACCAATTTATACCCGGTGGAATCTCGGGCGCGAGTGTCATCTCCGGCAGTACAACTATTGCTTCGGTTGTTGTATCCTGGAAACAGACCGTCTGAGAGGAGGCGCGGAATATGTTTTAAGGGCCCCGTGTCTAACACGATCCTCAACCAAAACCGTCAACGATAGTTTGTTCATTCTTGCAGTGGAGGTTCGTACAAGATGGTGCGGTTGAAGTTCTTCCAAAGACGTTGGCTTGAATCAAGATTGGTACAATATATTTGTATTTTATTTATTTTTCCTATAGTTTTGTAACCGGATTGTACTATCATATTTCCTACGAATAACGAGAGTCTCGTTATTATTTATTTTATTAATATTTTTAATAAAAAGGGAACCTAGTTCCTACACTCCATTCCTCTTATTTTATCAGATTTCAGATAACAAAGAAAAATAGTAATGTGAATTTGCAAGTACTATGAATTTTCGGTCTGGCGACTATCCATCTCTCTGTTTATGGATTTATAACATGTAGATTGGCAACAAAAGATCCCAATGACTGTTCCCAAAACAGACCTCAATGAAAGGAAAACGGATTTCACATCTTCTGGCTTTTTTTGGGAGCTGTTGTTAGAGTCTCTATGTATGCTATGAAAAAAGTATTGAAGTATCCTTTAAAGAAACATCCTTGACCAACAAACCGTTGGCGTTAATTCCTGACGTCACAAGTTGGTGAACTTGAGGATTCAAATTAACAAATTGTTTGAATTGGTTAAGTTTCGTAATTACATTATAATTTGTTATGGTAATACATTGGCTAACAAGTTTTGGTAGTCTATTTTCGCTCTCATAATTCGATTTTAATATATTTTAATTACCAAACAAAGCAACTTACATCAATATCGCAGGTAAGCGAGCAACAAGTTGCGCCGCTACCCCTTTCTGGATAGCAAACCCTGGCCTATTAAAGACAAACTCCTGCCCCCTGTTGATGAGCCACTGCTGTGGACAACCTGTTGGACCCTAGTCAGCAAACGGATAGCTTCTGGATCTAGGGATCCAAAGGTGTCGAAGGCGAAGGGGACAAATGCATGTTGGTTATCAGCACATGCTTTAGCGTGTTTATCCACTTTTTTAGATTCTGATTTCTTTACCGCTTGTCCTGCTACAAACCCGTTTTCCCTTAAACCAGCTAAGGGGGAGACTCATGTGAGATCTACCCAAGCATGTTTCCCTCCCGCCCAGCCAAAGATGAGTAGGTCCGCTGGTCTCAATGTAGATCTCCCTTCCATGGGGTCTGTAAGGAAATTCACAGGGGCCTCCTTCTTGGCAGAAATCCCCGCTCTCCTCAAGATGTCCCCCAAAACATCCCTCACCCAGTCATGCCGGTATTTGAAACCGGGGAGCTCCTTGCAAGGAACAGCACGCTCCCCGTATTTATCCATGCAGGCTTTACGGCAGAGTGGGCAGGTTTCGTCTTTTGGATACATAGGGATCATCAGCCGATATTTGAGGATAGCCCTGTACTCAACAGCCGACATGCATTGCCCCAGCCCCTCGATCGGGATAACAGTCAAAAAGTCTTACGCATGGGGGCCTTTCAAGCACTCAATCACCGCCTTCTGGCGGGGAGACATATCAAGTGTTTCTCCCAGATTCCGAGCGATTTTCTCAAATAGAGCATTCGCCAAAGTTTTTTTGTGGCTTTGGGGGGGGGGGGGGCGGTGTCCATATTAGAGAAACCGCCAATGTCAAAGTCTGGAAGAGAGACACTTAAATACTCGAGGGCCTGTTGGTAGTCTACGTCAAGCTTAACAACCCCACTGTTCTGAAGGATGTGGTCTTGCAATACACACGACTGAGCTCTAGACACCACAAAAGCATAAACTCCAACATCCCGAGCTGAGAGAAGGGCCAAACCACCCAGGCGCATCGGCAAAGATGCCAAACGCCACTGAAGTTCACCAAAGTAGGGCCCCCCGCAAACAACAATGTCTTCAATAGCCTTTCGGAGACCATCGTCAAAACAGGATACCGCATTTGCCATCAAGTGAGGTTGGCAGGTCCGCAGCCCAAACAGTAACTTAGCTACCCCCATGCATGGCCTTAAAAGAAGAAGCTCACACTGGGGGTCCTGTAAGCAGGACAAGAATTTCATAAGGTCAACCGCTGTCGATGCCCGCCGCCCTGCTAATTCCCCAATAAAAGCAGAGTCTCGGCTAACCGCCCCCCCAAGGAGCTTAACCCCCCTCACAGGTCTACCTATCCCTCTCGGGAAAAGGTCATCCTGCACCTTGAGACCGTCACACGATGGCCAGTACACTTCCGTTTTCTTAATATTGAGATGGAGCCCTATGGATGGTCCCTCCGTGTTGATGATGTCCAAGGCTTTAGCAACTTCCATTGCATTACCTATGATCGTACCATCATCCAAATACCAAGCATGAAAGGGGAGGTTACAGTGCTCCTGCACACGGAGAATAAGGGGGTGTAAGGCTAGGGCAAAAAGGAGGGGCCCCAAGGGATATCCCTGTTGCACTCCAGTGGTGGCCCCAATACACTCGCTGCCAACATACAATCGAGCGGGTTGGGCGTACAGGAACTGGACCCACCGATAGATAGATGGGCAACGTTGGTGGACCTGTTGGAGGAACGCTGAGCGGTCAACCATGTTGAAAGCATTGGTGAAGTCTACCGTAAGTAAGGCCATGGACCCATCTTCATGAAAGGAGTTAAGGAACCTGTTCGCACTATGAAGCACCGCCTCCGCCCCATTTGGTGTACCAACCCCGAATTGAAAATCCCCCAAATACTGGGCCATGTCCTTCCCAACCTTCTTCATAGCCACCTTAGAGACCAACCTACGCCAGATGCCACCCACGGTGATAGGCCTAATACCATTATCAGGTTTCAATAAGGGGGTGAGGGGGGCTAAGGCCACAAACTCTGCCAACTCCTTAGGGCAAAGCCCTTCAATCCATAGGTTGACGACTTCAGTAATAGCTGTGAGCAGACCTGAGGAACTTACCAACCCCTCGCAACCAATAGCGTTCAACAAGTGTTGGGCCCGCATCCCATCTCTGTCACAAGATGTCCCTCTAGGGAAGGATTGGAAACATTTAAGCACGCAATCCTCTACTGTAATAATAGCAGGTTGGACAATGGGGGTGGAAGGCAGTGATGGGGGTGGCATCACCGGGTGTTTATCAATAAGAGCTTTCATGGTTGATTCTCCAAAGGGGGCAACCCCACTAGAACATAAAACTTTGACCGTTGTCGTAAAATGCCCAACCCTGACCTTCCGTAGACATTGCTTGATATTGGGATCCTTTTTATTGTCTTCGCCCCTTCCGGAAACCCTCCTAGGCACCTCAGAGTCCCCCCCACTGCTCAAAAGAGAAAAGACCAGATCTGTAAAACCAGACCAATCTTTCCACAATGCCAGCGCCTGCAAGATGCTGCTGCACTGCAGGGATTTTCTATTTCCTGATCTCCGCTCTTGCCTGGAAGAAGGCCTGACAACCCTCAGTGTACAACACGGCAACAAAAGCAACTGAACCCAATTTTCAACCGAGCTTGGAGACGCCACCACTTTACGTAAGGCACCCGTTAAAACCTGAGCGAACTTCATTCGACAACTTGGGGGATACATTTAACGGTTTGAAAACGGAGTGAAAAAACACGCTCGAGAAGGGCAACATCGGTTATCACCCCTTCCGGGGAGAGTGTAAGAGGGTCGGCAACCACTTGAGATGGCTTCCTAATCCCAACAATGAAATCGTCCACGTCTCCCGAGATTTGAGTAAAAGACACCATCTCATCACCATGTTTGTACCCCCTACTAAGGGCATGCAAAACCATGCACTCCCCACATAACCATTTGTCTCATGCCCTTAGGACTTCCCCCACATCCAGAAAAAGGTCCAAATCCTTAGCGATAGCCTCCTTCACATAGGTCTTCCTGATTTCAGTCTTAATGTGGGTGCTTTGCATGTGTTCAAGAAGGCGAAAAATCCCACTAGACCCCGGTTTACCATCCTTGCATTCGTGGAAATGCTTTAGGGGGCAAGCCCTTAACCCACTATCACATGCTGACGCCAGCCCAACAGTCTTGACGTTTCTACCTCTACGCACGGGGGCCATGCACAAAGTCAAACGCAAACAGAAAAGTAACACAATAAACCACTAACTCGAGGGGAGTTAGTGGTAAAAGAAAAAGAAACAGAGGGAGCAAAAGAAAAGACCCTCTATACGTCGGGGGAGGGTAGCAACCCCAAATTGCCCACCCTCAAAAGCGCCCCTGCACAAACGTGTCACCCCATAACCAAATCAAAAAGGTATAATCTCAGCACAAACGTGGCACAACCTCTTCCAAATTCGCGCGGTCTGGAGGATTTCAAACGAAGTGGTGGCCGGAGGATTTTAAACAAAGTGGTGGTCTGGAGGATTTCAAACAAAGTGGAGATCAGGAGGATTTGAAACGAAGTGATGGTCTGGAGGATTTCAAACGAAGTGGTGGTCTGGAGGATTTCAAACAAAAGGGATTAAAGCTGTTGTTCAGTGGAGAAATGGAAGAAGATAAAAAGGTGGTTGTTAATGGCTTCTCTCCGGTGACTTCTACTCCTGTATTCTGGAAATCTCGTAAGAGATCCAAAACATCAGAAAGGAATGTCTAAAATGGAGATAATGTTCCCGGAATGGATAACAATTTTAGGGAATCGAAGATGGGTGTTCCCGGAATCGGAGATGAAAAGGTTTTCGAGTTGGATCTGTTTAAAATAAAAGACGAAAAGGAATCGGAAAGGAATCGGAGATGGGTGTATTTTTAGTGCTCGATTCAAAAATAAAAATAAATGAAATAACATGAAAAGCTGGTAATTTAGTGCTCGATTCAAAAATAAAAATAAATGAAATAACATGAAAAGCTGGTAAAGAAAATCTTGGGGAATATTTCTTTGAACTTAAAGCAGAAGAGATATTGTGTTGATAGAGAAACGGAGTTATGGTTAAAGGTTGTAATTACTATGCGTTATATTTTCTCATTAATAAGATTGAAAGTTATTCAATTCAAATTCACTCGTATGTTATTCGATTTAATTATCATTGAGACTCCTGAAACGACTCAATAAAATTCTGGTACATTGCATAATGTCAAAACTTTTCCTCATCAATAAAGAGTTTAAAAGAGATAAAGTTGAAAGAACTTACACCCGTTATATTTAGACCTAGCTCATCCCCAAAAATTTAGATATGTTGCTACCTATAGGTATATGTTTTAAATGATCTGAAAATAGTAAACAAGAGATGTTTGTTGGTGTCAAATTCTTTATCTGAAATGCAAGAAAATATGATGATAAGACCACCCGTAGTGGGGCGTTTTTTTTTTTTAAATTGAAAAAAAAACGTCCCAAAACTCCCCCACCCCATTACACCCGGCGTTGTCCGGCGTTTTTTTGGGAAAATTTGTTGTTAGCGTTATATTTAAAACGCTGCATTTGGTTTGTGAATGGATTGACTGGGTTTGACCCACAGTCACTTTTGAGCTACCTGCCAATCAACTTTGAGTTACCCACATGAACTTCTGACAACTTTTGAAAATGGTCACTTTTGAATGTATTTCGTGTGTTTTTTTTTCATTAAAAATAATATGGGCGTTATTGGAATAATGCCCCACTACGCCACTTTTGCTATAATGCCCAACGCTGACTAGGATGCCACGTGTCGGATAATGCCCCATGGTGGGGGCATTATTTTTGTTCACCACTACGGGTGGTCTAAGTGATAAGTTTAATTGTGCTCGAACTTCTAAAACATATATAGTTAGTTTGCAAAAAGGAATAGGCATTTTGGGGTAGGATAAGACTTATGGACCATTAGGTCGTGGGTTCCATGGTGTTTTTGTCTAGGGAAGTTTTTCTCAAATTTATTTAGTTTCCTCCAGAATTTATTTATAGGCATTATTGTCTAGTGGAGATGGATATAATCGGGTGGTTCCGCTTCCACCTCCATTGGAGCAGAAACTGGTCCTTCATCCACACTTTACACAGTCAGAGGAGCCGAGGCACCTTTATTTTGAAAAATGATGGTAGATGTATCTTGAACCAAGTCGTTTACACTGAGTATACTATTGATATATTATTCGAAAAAATGAAGTGGGTTTTTTTATGGCGTTTTAAACTTTGTTTTTTAACGGCGTTTTCAACTGGGTTTTTATGGGTTTTTTTTTCTGAAGTGTGTTTTTTTAGACGTTTTTCAACCAGTTTTTTGGCGTTTTCTGAACTAAGTGTTTTTAGGGCGTTTTCAACAGAGTTTTTCATGGTGTTTTTCTGAACTAGGTGTTTTATGGCGTTTTCAACTGGGTATTTTCATAGCGTTTTTCTAAACTGGGTGTTTTTATGGCGTTTTCAACTGAGTTTTTATGGTGTTTTTCTGAACTGAGTGATTTATGGCGTTTTCAACTGGATATTTTTCATGACGTTTTCCAAACTGGGTGTTTTTATGGCGTTTTTATTTGAACACTCAGTTCATGTTATTTTTTTTTATTTCAAAAGTATAGCAATAGTATACTCGTTAGAAAGATAATAAAACACTGAATTTTATGGTGTATTTTTTTTAAATAATCACGTATAGAAAGGTTACGAGAGCTTAAAAAAGATGGTGGAATATGCATGTGAGTGGCATGTGCATGGTCTTTGACATGTGAGTGGCATGTGCATGGGCTTTTTGACAATATTACCCTTAGTGTAAGTTAGCACCAACGCCTGAGTCATCCTCTGTTGTGAAGAAGGATCCTTCGATATGTCAAACACACATTATCTTTGAACGCATGCTACACATAGGATGGACTCGGGTCTTAGTTTATCTTTAAAAATCATGTTTTATTTGCATTTTCCCAAGACAATGTAATTTATTAATTCAATAAAACAAAACCTTATGTACCATATGTTGTGAAGCAATTTCCTGTAAAGTAACTCCCCGATGTTTCCACCGTGGTTTGTTGTATTACGCGATCGGGGTGTTACACCACGTGCTTGGTTTCAACGCTTAAGTGTGTTTCTTGTTACTCTCAGTTTTCAATATAGTAGGGTCGATCCATCTTTGTTCGTTTATCACCACAAAGGCATTCTCGTTTACCTCCTTGTTTACGTTGATGATATTATCCTAACAGGGAACAATGAAAATTTCATCAACAACTTTACAAAACACCTTCACAAGGAGTTCAAAATTAAAGATCTTGGTCACTTAAATCTTTTTCTGGGTTTAGAAGTCACATATACAAAAACCGGCCTTTTCTTAACTCAAGCAAAGTATGCTTATGACATTCTTACTAAAGCCAGTCTCTTAAACTCTAAACCCATCTCCACTCCGCTCACTTCCAAAGATACTTTCAACTCCACCGGTCAATCTTTTCATGATCCCACCTTCTATCGATCTTTCGTCGATGCCCTTCAATATCTCACTATAACCCGACAGGATCTCTCCTATGTCGTAAACCAAGCTAGCCAATACCTTCAAAACCCCACAACCACTCTTTTTCAACTCGTAAAAAGGATCATTCGATATGTCAAAGGCGCATTATCTTATGGACTAACTTTTGATTGTCTAACTAATCTGGTATTACTAGGTTTTTCTGATGCAGATTAGGCACGATGCATTGATACTCGAAGATCCACCTACGGATACTGAATTTACTTAGGTGGAAACATAGTCTCTTGGAGTGCTAAGAAGCAACCCATGATGTCTAGATCAAGTTGCGAGTCGGAATATAGAGCTATGGCAAATACGACAGGCAAGATCATTTGGATAACACCTCCTACGAGAACTTCATGCATTACATCCCGGACCACCCACGCTTCTATGTGACAAAAAGAGTGCTTTGTTCCTCAGTCAAAATCCCATCTCACATAAAAGAGCAAAACACATCGACATTGATTATCACTTCATTCGTGAATTGGTTGCCGCTGGTCGTCTTCACACCAAATTCATCTCAACGGGGGTATTAGAATCAATCAAGACGACAATTTCTCCTAAATTATAGCCTAATCAAGAGTGTAACTTATTGTATTAAAAGGGAGACATTCTCTCCTTAATCTAGCTATTAGTCTTGTATATATTCTCAATTGTATGTAATAGTAAATCACTCAATTCTCTCTATTATCTCACTAACAACCGAGGATGTGGTGGCGGAAAATGATGTTCATATCCATAGATGTAGATCTTCAAATCTAACAATAGAAGAAGATGATGGTGATGACGACGAATGAGGAGGATGCGATGGACTTCTCCGGGACGTCGTCAAGGTGGGTGTGATGATCGAGGTGGGTGTGACGAGGTGGTGGCAGCGTTAGGGTAACAATGGAGGTTGGTGGTGGTGTGTGGCGGAGCTGGGTAACGATGGAGGTAAAGGTGGGTGGTGGTGTGTGGCAAAGCTGAGCGATGGTAGGTGACGATGGAAGTGGAAGTGGTCGTTGTGGTGAGGAAGGTTGGAAGAAGAAGAATGAGGAGGGAGAGAGAGGATTGGTGGGTTTTAAAGGGTTTTATATATATATATATTTATGCATTTTATTTATTTAAATTCATAGTTTTTTATATATTAATATATATTTTTTAATTAAAGAGTTTTCTTTAATTAAATGTTTATATATATATATATAAATGGATGAAAATGACAAATATTAAACTATTTAGTAAACTAACGAAATTGCCCCTGACTTAACTGAGTTTTTTTAGATGGAGTTAGACAGTGTGATCAAAATGACAAAAAAATTGGAAAACTCGGATACCCAGAGAAGAAGAAAAAACTATTTGGACTAAAATTACAATTTAAAACAAATCTTAGAGACTAAAATGGCAATTTACTCTTCATTTTTATCTTACGCTTAGTTTTTCCCAACTAACGAGTCCAATAACGAATCTTATTTCCAACATACCTTTAATTCCTTGATTTAACTTTACTTTTAATGTTTTTTGTTTGCCTAAAAGTTTAGCAAATCAAGCCGACTTTGAGCTCATGTGCTCAGATATAGGGCTGTAAACGAACCGAACGTTCAGCGAACAGTTCGTGAACCGTTCGGCGGGAAGTTCGTTTATGTTCGTTCGTTTAATAAACGAACGAACATGAACAAGAAATTCCGTTCTATTAGTTAAATGAACAAACATGAACAGAGGTCTCGTTCGTTCGATTGTGTTCGTGAACGTTCGGTAAGGTGTTCGTGAACATTCATTGATTTGCGTTCGTTTATGTTCGTATGTTTGTGTTTTAATTGAAGATCTTTGTACTTTCTTATATTTTATTTGTACTTTTTATATTATTAAACTTTTATTTATTTTATTTCCCTAACAATTAAACTAGGAAACCCACTTTCATCTTGTTTATGCATAATTTCCCTTTCATTTCTCATTATTTAAATCCACGAATACGATTGACCTCCGTTCCACAATAAGATATTCAAGTTCGAGTGCTACTCTCTGGGCCATCTATCTTTATCCTTCGTCGAGTTTGCCAAATTTATTTGTGTTCGTGAACCGTTCGCGAACACACTCATTTCCTTAATGAACGAACACGAACATAAAATCTCGTTCGGTAAGTGTTCATGAATCGTTCGTGAACACATTTATTTCCTTAACGAACGAACACGAACAAGGCCTTGTTCGTGTTCGTTCGGTTCGTTTACAGCCCAGTCAGATATATAAAATGGGAATGAACCACGCGGGCTTGTTTAAAATTCGAACCGAATACGAGCTCACAATTCTGCTCAATTGTATGAAATAGAACCAAGCCAAGCTTACTTGTTTAAAATTTGAGCCGATTTAAAACTAACCGACTCAATTTGTTCGGTTCATGAACAACCTTGCTTAAATGTAAACTAAAATGTTGTAATGCCCATGCTTATAAGTAGAGGTGCACAAAAAACTCGTACCTGGAACTGGACTCGAGGAAAAAAAACCTGAAACCTGTTATTTTTGTACTTGAGTATTTTATACCCGTAACCGAAACTGTACCCAATTTATACCCGAAAATACCCGAAATGGTTATATACCCTATACCCGATACCAGTTTTTTTATTGGGTGGGGTTCGACTACAAAGTCCATTTTTCCTACAAAATGTACAAAGTCATAAAACACCACAATTTTAGTCATAAAACACACTCAAAACCCACAAATGACAGAGTGAAGATCACTAAAACACAATATCCAAACCCTAACAGTCCATGAAAACTTCAAACATACCATCGTTGAACTATGAATATAAAACACAACATGATAATCAACATAAAACACACTAATGTTAGTCATTCGATAATCAAAGCCTTATCATCCGAAACACAACACAAAACCCACAAATATGGGGTTTTAGTAAACTTCACTTTGTTATTTGTGGGTTTTGAGTGTGTTTTATGGTTGACATTATAGTGTTTTATGACTTTTTACACTTTGTAGGAAAAATGGACTTTGTAGCCAACTCCCACCCTTGATTGTATACCTGAATTTTTAAACTATTTTATTACGTTTACTTTACAATTTTTTTATATTTATGTTTTGTAGAAATGCATATTATAAAGCAAATAATTTGTACTTGAGTAAATTTATGTTATTGTAGTTTATTTAAGTTATTTTTAGAAACTACAAACCAAATTTAAGTTTTAAACGAATTTACTTTTGTATAAAGTAATAAAAAAAATTTATTTTTTGAAACCGAGTATTAATACCCGGTTCCATGATCCAGTTATACATGTATCTGATCATACCATACCCGGGTACATAGGGTATCGTCTTTCCTCGTACCCGTATCCAAACCCTACCCGATTTCTCTCAGATTTTTCAATATCCAATCATTACTGAAACCGGGTATTAAAAAAACCAATTTGTACACCTCTCCTTGTATCTAAGCTATTCTCCATTCTCCAATATATTAATAAAGGAACTGAATGAACAGTAGACTAAGGGGTATTTTAGGGTTTCACATACAAGAACACCGCTCGGCGGTGGAAAGAGAGACGCGACGGAGGGACAAGGAGAGAGAGAGAGCGCGCCGGAGGCAGAGGAAGATAGAGAGAGGTGCGGCGGTGATGGGGATCCGGCTATGGTCTCCGGCCGACGGTAATGCTGTCGATCGTCGCTGAATGGGAACTTGACGGCCGTGGGTTCTAGGGTTCCGGCGGCGGTACCGGTCACTCTAATTGGTCGATTCTGGAGACGGAATGGGAGACTTGAAGGTGATCTTGAACAACCACAACCTCAGAGACTTGAATCGTGTTTCAGCAACAATTTCGGTAACCACTTTTGGTCTGCATGTCTCCATTTATTGGGTAGATGGCTCATATAGTAATGATTAGAACCATTGTGTAAGAAGTGCTATCATGATTCTACAAAATATTTTATATAAATGATAAGAATTAGAGAGAAAAAGATTCACAGGTGATAAAAAGTAAAGTTGTTTTTTGTTATGTGCAGAAATTGAGGAAGGCATGTCAAAATTCACTGGTTGAAGCCTTGCGAAAGATCAGGAAGGTATATATATATTCCACTTTATTCATATGCTTTTTTTTACCTTTGATGTTTTGTATGGTCGATAAAACAAAAATTGTTTACTAATTTTGAAGTATGTATACGGGGGATTTGATTTCAAAGTTTCAATTTGTTTGTGACATTTAGAATGAAGATATTTATTATATTTGAGGTATAATCACAGCTCATCTTCTAAAATTGATGGCAATTGTAACGTTGAGGACAGAGGATTAAAAACTCAACATGTACGTACATGAGTCTCTTTTTTAATCAATTTTGATCTAAAATTTCACTGCAACTTAAGGTTATCTTACTTGAGAGAAAGAACATTACACTGTCTGAAAATAACATAAAAGCATAGCAAAGCTTGAGAACGAGTTCTAGATCATTGATGCAAATGGCATGTTGTTTAGTAACCACTATGGAGCTCCATGGCTTCTGTAATTAAATTATACTATGGCTTTGGTTCAGTTTAGTGGTGTTCCACTGGCTGGAACTGGCTCCTAATGTACTGATCCACATGTAAATTTAACCATAGAAGTTTGGGATGGATAGTTTAATAAACGTTTAAGGAATTGTAATCATTCTTTAGGTGCTGTCATGTATAGTATTCTAAGTTAAATGTTGGTTTCTTTTACTTTATCGGTCGTAATGCTGATTGCTAGAGAAGTATTAATGGCTTGCCAAATGGGTGTTGAGGTATTCTTTAATTTCATATGGTCACCACTTCAATAGGCTACTAATATGATGCTTTTTTTTCCAGGTTCATAGTCCAAGTTGTTTATTTTAAACAAGGGTTAAGAAGCAAAGTCACCAACGCATTTCGGTACATGGCTATTTTCATAATCCCTTTATCGGTCGTAATGTTGTTTCTTTTAATTTCATATGGTCACCACTTCAATAGGCTACTAATCAGATGTATTCTTTTGATTATATCACAATCTTATTTATTTATTTATTCCTTATCGGTTGTTATAACGAGTAACAATACGATATGATACCGACCAAATTCCCGCGTTTGATCCCGCCATGTAGCGCGTTGAATCTCTGGCGCAACGCGCCGGTTTGATACCACTAGTTATAATTATATTCGTACGTTTTAATTGTATTTTAGAGGCCCATATGTAAGATATTATAATTATATAAGTACGTGTTAACAATTGTATTTTAGAAGCCCATATCCCAGGCCCAAAAGAGATCCATTTGCAATTTTACAGGCCTAATTACCTTAGAAGGTAAAAAAAAAAATTAACGGATTCAAGTTTGATTATCTTTTAAAAAGGTAAAAATTATAATCATAAATACCTTAAACTATGTACTTTTCGCAATATTGTTTTAATACAAAACTACTCCAACAATAATAACAGTTAAAACTACACATGTCATTTTGCACCACCGTGTGGATGTGTTTATGTGTGTTCAATGTGTATGTGTTTTGTTTGATTTCATATCTTGTTTTTGAGAACAACAATTTTTAAATCGCCATTAGATGTTGAAGACATTGTATGTGAAATACGAATATATTACTTAATCCCCTCACTTAATTTTGAAATATAAAAATAAAACCTAAACAATGACATTTTCCTCAACCATGAATTCTAATTTCAGTATAGATTTCAAAAATTCAAATCTGAAACATAATCAACCACAAACAATAAGAATACACACTCACATGATGACGAACAAGATAGTGATGATACAATGTGTGTCTTGTAATATGTTATATGTGTGTGTTAGTGATGCATGTATTTCGTGATATTTATGTTTGTTTTGGCATTTTGTTCGAATTTAACAGAATAGTTAACGGACATTGGTTCAAGACCTTTAATTTATTAGGATATCAGAACCAAAGATAACTTGCAACTTTTAAATCGTAGTACTAATGGGAAGAGGTAAACTTTTCACCCGCCCAATCATCTATTGTTATGTCAACTCCACTCGCTAAGTCCTCTCTTGCCCAAAAACATAAGGGGTGGTCATATCTCTTGAATAGAGGTAAACAATTTTTTTTTAATTTAAATTATGTATTTAAACAAAATAAATAAAACATAATCAATTAAATAAAGTCATTACATTAAACTAAATTGAAAGAAGACAATACATAAAATTAAAACTAGTAAAATGGTCACCCCTCGCCCTCGAACCGGAACTCGGAACTTTTTTCTTGCCATCACCCTTGTTTTGTCTATCCATAGTATAAGAATTTTGAGATTTAATAAGTGAGAGTATGCGAATTTGATGAAAAATGAGATGCAAAATGGTATTATTTATAATTATATATATTTTTTTAATTAAAACGATAATATGCCCGTTAAATGCTCCAATGGTCCAAATTTTCACCCAACAGTCAAATGCTTCATTCGGTAACCATTCACCGATTTCCATCTTCATCATCGAGGAGGAAAGGGTCGGCGACGGTGTTGTCGCGCGGTAAAAGGGTACACCGCACCTGTAACAGCCCAAGTAAATTGTGCCAAGATATTGTCCGCTTTGCCTCCGATGGGTTGCCCATCCAGGAACTCACGGTTTTGTTTTCACCCAACGAGTTGCTCGCTCAGGCAAAACGCGTCTTGGTAGAGAAGGTTTCTACCCCCTTATAAGGAAGGCTTCGTTCTCCTTCTCAACCAATGTGGGACTTACATCTCCACCCCTCTTAGGGAGCCCAGCGTCCTCGCTGGCACACCGGACCGACCTTTGGCTCTGATACCATTTGTAACAACCCAAGTAAACTGTGCCAAGATATTGTCCGCTTTGCCCCTGATGGGTTGCCCATCCAAGAACTCACGGTTTTATTTTCACCTGACAAGTTGCTCGCCCAGTCAAAAGACGTATTGGTATAGAAGGTTTTCACCCTCTTATAAGGAAGGCTTCGTTCTCCTTCTCAACCGACCCCTTTCACCCTAAGGTTGTGACCTACTCCAAACCAAATCACCTATTTATGTAATTAACTAATTATAAAAAGGATCAAATGACAAAAAAAGCTATTAATTTTTTACATTAATCTTATTATACATTATATTATATTTATATTTCCTATACATACGTCTACTAAATGGGGGAATAGTGCCAGCTGTCTGGCACTCCCTTATTGGATCAAACAATTTATTATTTTATATCCATTTTAAATTAGGTTTTTGCTCTTGTTTACAATTACCGTTTTGCCCCCAGTTCAAAATAAAATTATGCTTTTGTCCATATCTTAAAATTACGATTTTGCCCTTATTTTAAAATTACGATTTTGCCTGGCACTCCCCCATTGGACCAGCCAGTTTATTATTTTATATCCATTTTAAAATTACGTTTTTGCCCCTCTTTAAAAATACGGTTATGCCCCCAGCTCAAAATAAAATTACGCTTTTGTCCCCAGCTCAAAATTACGATTTTTCCCTCGATTCAAAATAAAATTGTGGTTTTGCCCTCAGCTCAGAATTACCTTTTCGCCCCCAGTTCAAAATAAAATTTTGTTTTTGCCCCCAGCAAAAAATTACGATTTTGGCCTCTATTCAAAAATGTGATTTTTCCCCGTTTAAAAAATTATGATTTTGCCCTCAGTTTTAAATTACGTTTTTTCCCCAGTTGAAAATAAAATTATGCTTTTACCCCCAACTCAAAATTACCATTTTGCCCTCGGTTCAAAATAAAATTGTGATTTTGCCTCCAACTTAAAATTACGATTGTGCCCTTAGTTCAAATTTATATTACGTTGTTACCCCCAAGTTCAAAATTACGAATTTGCCCCTGTAAAAATTTACAATTTTGCCCCTGGTTCAAATTTATAGTACTACCATCACTTTAGCTTTTGGCAAATTACGATTTTACCCAAGTAAAAAAATACAACTTTCCCTTAGTTAAAAATTACAATATAGCCATTGTTTTAGTTTTTTTTTTATCAAAACTATAAAAGTGTTTTGTTTTAATTGGTTAACTCGATTTAATTGTTTTTCGTGTCAATGAGCTGCCTAACACTCGCTCATTATTCGGCCATCACCCCGCAACGCGGGCGGGGCATCAACTAGTTTATATACATATGAAACAAAAGTGGTGATGAATAATAATGATATTTTTTTAGTATTTGTTTTTTTAGTCTTTTATTTGTGATTTATTTGATTTTTGGTAATGAATAATATTTTTTTATAATTCTCAAGTATTTGTTCTTTTTATTTATGATAAGAAGTATTTTAATTATCATCCACTTTGATTGTTTTATGTAACACCCCAAAACCCGAATGTTTACATTCGTTAAATGTTCTAATATGGTACATCAAGAAATAAATAATTAGGTTATTTTACCTAGTTAAAGTTTATGGCCAAAACTATTAAATAACGAAAGTTGTGCCAAATATGTTAAGTGGTAAAACATGAGGGGCTAGATGGTATAGAATGAAAGTGGAGGTGTTAAAAGAAAGTAATAACACACACAAACACACAATCGTGTGTGTTCTAGATCGATCAGGAGCTCCCAAAGGAGCCAAACCCTAGCTCAACCTTAAATGATCAAATTGAAGGGTAAATCGAAGCTTAAATTCATGAATAAACATGGATTAATGATCACCATCACAAGAGGATCATAAGGTATGTCTTAAATTCTAGATTGGTGATCTTCCACGAAGTGGGTTATGTTTTAATCCGTGAATTGGTATGAAATTGAGTATGAACATGTGTTAGAATCATCATCTATAACATGGATTATGCATGGTTTGGGTTAATTTGATGTTTTTAAGTGAAACCCGTTGATTATGGTGATGATGACGACTTGAAAGATCACCCATGTCCAACTTCTTGCTTAAGATTGATGTATTATGATGTGTATGATGGATTCTTGCTAGAGGAATTGAAAGAAATGTGATGCTAATATGTTTGATGTTCATGCATGGATGATTTATGTTGATTAGTAGAAGGATTTGGATGAATTATGTATGAGATTAGGAGATTGTGCATGAACTAGTTGTACTTTATATTTAGAAGGTAGTACATACACCAAGGGTATGATGATATTATGAAGAACTTAAGTTTAGATCACTAGTAAGTGATTAATAATGTAGTTATGAAGTGGGTTTTAGATAATGTGATGTAAATTGATGATTTACTTATGTTAATGATGTTTGGAATCAAACATGTGTGTGAATGTTTAAAGAAATCGGATAAGAAATGATAGATTAGCATGTTATAAGGTTGAATGATAAATTCCATATAAGATCCGTGTAATGAAAAGGTTGTGATGAATGATGAATAAGCTAACTATCTTAAGAATGATATATGATAGTTGATGCTTGATAAGCAACATGAAAGCTTGGGAAAGAAGCGGGTCAAATGGAACTTATGTGCACGGGAAGCGTACTCGGATGCAAAGTAAGTAAAACTTACACCCCTTTTTGTAGAATATCTATTCAATGTTTAGATTACAAACATGGTAAGTAAATATGTGAATTATGATGTTCCGACAAGTCTTGGTATGGGTCGGAACATGTGGTTATGTTAAGAAACTAAGTTGATGGTTAAAAGGGTAAAATGGGCATTATGGTAATTTTGGTTGCAAGTTAACGAAGTAATAAGTTACATGGATGGGATGATGAATAACTAACATCCCACAAGGATAAAATGGACATTTAGACTTAACGGGTCAAACGGTGAAGATGTCACCCTTTGGCGTTATCGACTAATGAATTGCTTTGTTAAGTATTATGAATTTGTAGAATGTATAGAAAAAGGATTTGCGTTGCTATTATCTAGCAATTTAGCGGATGAAGTATTAAAATGGGTCATAGCTTTGATCCGAGCCAGGTATGTGCATTTACAAGTGTAGATAAGTCGCATGATTGGTAATTTATGCAATGAAGTCTTTAGTAGTAAGGGATGGGTCAAAGTTGACAAAAACGCCCTTGATGGGTAAAATGGGCAAATGGTCTTAAAAGTTGATTACAAATAAGCTATTTGATTAAATGAATGTTTTGAAAAAGTAAGAAAGCAATAAGTATGATTTTCGTAAGCTAAGGACCTTAAAATGCGCAAATACCCTTAACGGGTCAAAATAAGCTCTTGAGCGAAAATGGGGCAAGAGGATGCAATACATCCGAGAACTTAATCTTTTATGATAGACAATGTTGAAATTATAAGGTTCATGTAAGTTTTGGGCTAAAAGGAATGAGATGTTTGATGAAAACATGAACGGGTCGAATAAGTGAAAGCGGGTATATAAAGCCGAGAGCTTTAAGTGAATATTTTCCTTAAACCAGATGTTAGATTTCAAGTTCGTATGATAGAATGTGAATTTACAAGCATGTAGGAAGAAACGGGAGGTTAAACGGTTCAAAAGTTATGCGCGTTTTAGTGCGTACGGACGACGAAACGTAGCTGCAGCAAGAAACACCTCTTAACTTAAGAGGAGTGCAAAAGAAACACCTCTTAACTTAAGAGGAGTGCAAAAGAAACACATCTTAACATAAGAGGAGTTCAACAGAACACCTTTTAACTTATGCGCCTCCCAAACATGATTTTGATCGTTCTTTTGACGTCTATGGGCTATAAATCTAAGTCTAAGTACCACGTAATTAATATATGGATATACAAGAGGTATGTAAGATCTTGAACGTGTACGTAAGAGTGCATGTACATATGTAGACGTGTATTTAAGTATGTATGAAGGCACGTATGAGTGTATGAAAGTAAGTAGAGACGTAGTAATGTATGTACGTATGTAGATGTGTATTTATGTATATGTGAAGATACGTGTGTGTATATGTACATATGTAGAGATGTGGTAATGTATGTGTGTATGTAGATATGTATTTGGTATATATGAAGGTACGTATGAGTGTATGCATGTATGTAGAGATATAGGAAGGTATGTACGTATGTAGATGTGCATGTATGCAAGTAAGAATGTATGTATGTATGATAGAGATACGACGAGTAATACGTTATTAATAGTGTGCCTTGAGAATGAAAAGTATTGCAGGTACATTATCGAAGCCTCACCAGGATATGGATACGCAGATGAATTGCTTAAAGTCAGAAAGATAATGAAATGGGAAGTGTACGAGACTGAATCTTGTTTATGTATTATGTACTAATGTTATGAATGTACGTGGTGAGTGCATGGTGTACGAATCACGGGCGGTTATCACGAGCAATAGAGATCGAAGACCGAGTCATAATATAGATTGTACGGGGATAACTGAGTATGTACTTTAGTAAACAGGACTTACACTTTATTTTTGTAAAAGATACATATTAAAACGAACTTTCAAGTAGGTCAAGACGTTTGTAATGAAAGAAATTTTATGGCACGAATTTCCGCTGCGACTTTTTGTCAAATACGTATTAGGGCCTTACATTTTAGTAATAACTTGCGTTCGTTGATTTAAAAAAAAACTAAATTCACATGAATGTTTATTTATTTTTTAAGTTTTCCAGTTTGTTTCACCAGGGTAGCGACACGATATCCGTTATCAAACAAGTGAATGCATATCGGTACCGATATTGTTAGGTTAGGTCCAGTATGGTAGCGACACGATGTCAAATTATTGAAAGCCAAAAACAATAAAAATTAATAATGGTACCGATACATATGTTTTCAATTCGTTTTGATACGATAGCTATAGCGACGCAATTGAACAACATTACCGATATTAGTATTCGTATTTATTGTTTTAGATCGATGTAAGCTCTCTTTCAATAACTATAGTGAGTACCAAATACTAAGGTGGTGCAATGGTTGGTTTGTTGTCTGTTGAACCAATGGGGTGGTGGTCCATTGGAAAAGACAAAGTTTTTAAACACTTCGGGAGAGGGGAAGGTATTGGGTTCAAGTCTCACAGACAGAAAAATAAAAGAAATTTGCCGTTCAAAAAAATAACTATAGTGAGTGCCGATATTGTAATGAACCAAACAGAGATCAACAAAATAGGAAAATTTCACTAGTTTAAATTAAGATATTGAATTTTGCATCCAGAAGAATTTTATATATTTCTCAATTTTATACTATACAATTTTAAATGTTGCTATATATATATAGCACATTTTCAGATCACTCACATGATTCACAATTTCACATTATCACAACATCACCAACCAACAAAAGCTCTCATCTATGGCATCCATCTTCATCTTCATCCTCACCATCTTCACACTCTTAACAACACACCTCTCCCACGCTCAACAAACCTGCACCACCCAAAAATTCACCAACAACAAACTATACACCCATTGCAACGACTTACCTCACCTCAACTCCTACCTCCACTGGTCCCTCAACCCATCAAAAAACACCCTCTCCATCGCCTTTATCGCCGCTCCGCCCACCCCCTCCGGCTGGATCTCATGGACCATCAATCCCACCGGCCAAGGCATGGCCGGAGCCCAAGCATTACTAGCCTATAAAGCATCCAATGGATCAATGGTATAAGCTTTGCATATCACCCCTATATATATATGTATATAAAATAACCAACGGTTTATTTAATGTATGTAACAGGTGGTGAAGACATATAACATAAGTTCGTATAGTTCGATTGTTGAGGGAGAGTTGTCTTTTGATGTTAAGGATAAGAGAGCAGAGTATAGTGATGGGATGATGAAGATATATGCGACGGTTGTGTTGCCGGAAAATGGGGTGACGACGGTTAATCAGGTTTGGCAGGTGGGGCCGGCCGTGTCGGATGGGTTTCCGGTGAAACATGCGTTTCAGCCGGCGAATTTGGGGGCCAAAGGCCGGTTGGATTTGTTGAGTGGGCAGAGTAGTGGTGGTGGAATTGGAGGTGGTTCTGGTAATAAGAAGAAAAATGTAAGTTTTAAAATTTTTTAAGGGTCCTAATAATCCCACATGGTAAATCTTATTCTCACATGGTGTATACGGGCCGTATAAGGTTATACGGCCGTATAGAATAAATGAACTGACAAAGCAGTCTTTGTCAGTTTATTTTAAATGTATACGGGCCGTATAACCTTATACTGCCCGTATACACCATGTGAGATAAGCTTTTAGGGTGGCCGTATATAATGCTCGTATAAAGTTATACGGCCCGTATACATTTGGTCGTATCACATTATATTGCTCGTAAATTGTTATACGGCTCGTATACATTGGTCGTATAACATTATATTGCTCGTATACAAATTGTATACGGCTCGTATAATGTTATACTGGCCGTATACATGTAAAAAAAAAACATTCCATTGCATTTATTTTTGTGCAACAACATTCTATACGGCCGTATAATGTTATACGGCCCGTATACACCTAGGGATGTGAAAATAAGAAAATAGGGGGTGTGGAAATAAGGGGACCCTTTTTTAATTATGAATTTTATAGGATGAGATTTGTACCTTGTACTTGTACTGAACAGGTACTGGTATCGAACGGTACTGGTATCGAAATACACTGGAACTAACTGGTACCAAAACCGAAAACTCTAAAAATATATATGACGGTACTGGTACTGATTTTGTTGAGTTAGTTCGATTCGGTACAATATCGGGTGATATATACCAATCCCTAATCTAGTGGTTGATTAATTAATTAATTAACATGCATCAGAATTCAGAACATAACAATGATTTATGGTTCAAACCATGTTGACCAAATGGGTTTCTTTGTTTGATTTATTGTGTAGTTCATGTGTCAACTGTCATATGTTAACTAGATTGTTGTTATGGTTACTCTTTGGTAGTTAGAATTTGGTTGTATTTGAATCTTTCTGCATTTTTGGTGATTAATTTTATTGAATTATGTTGTTTCCTACCATTTGGAGTAGGTGTTATTGTAATTTTCTGCTTTATTTTTAACTTTGACTGATGGAAATTCTTTTGATTTATGTATTATGTTTGATTGTTTATAAAAAGAAATGTATTAAGAGTTAAGACACCCAGTAAGCAAAATTTGATTTTTAAAATTTGGGTCAGCATATTTACCATTTTTCAGTTTTCACAAGCTTTTTTTTTTTTTTTTTTTTTTTTTCTTGAAAATTCAACTAAAATTTCTTGATTAAACAACAAAGATGATTTAAAATTGAATTGTAATTTTTTTTTTTTTTTTGATGTTTGCAGATTCATGGGATACTTAACGCAGTTAGCTGGGGAATTCTTTTTCCGATTGGAATAATCATTGCTAGATACCTTAGATCATTCCCATCTGCAGATCCAGCATGGTTTTACCTTCATGCTTTCTGCCAAGTTTCGGGTTATGCGATTGGGGTTGCGGGTTGGGGGACCGGGCTCAAACTCGGATCTGACTCAAAGGGTGTCACATACAACACTCACCGCGACATCGGGATTGCTCTATTTTCTCTTGCAACAGTCCAGGTACTTTGACTTTCAGAGTCAAACTTCTGGATTTTTTAATGATTTTCTCACATTTCTAACACCAAGAATTCCTATGAAGTTTAGGGTATTTTGGTATCTTGATATGCATAATTTACTGATCATGTTGACTTTTGAGGTCAAACATTTTGATATTTACCTTCATCATTTATATCTAACTTTTTGGAATCCTAGCTCCTAATAGCATGTGGTTTTGACAGATGAATGTAGCTAGTCTCATAGATGTTTAAAACTTTGATCTCAAAAGTCACTCTTTATGACTTTATGTTTCTTTTATATTATTCATTAAAATGGAAGTATTGCAATTTAATAATTGAAAGACAATTTCCATCTTACATCAAAAGAGATGCATCACATGGAGCTACTTCTAGTTTGGTGAAGTTGGTTCTTCATTTGTTTTTTAAGCAAAATGTAATAGCCAAAATTCACTTATGTTTCACAAACACAAATGCCTACAATAGTTGCCCCACAATGTAATCTTGTTTTTTTTTTGTCATTTTTTAGGTTTTTGCATTGTTTTTGAGACCAAACAAAGACCACAAATTCAGATTTTATTGGAACATCTATCACCATGGGATCGGTTATGCGATCCTTGTTCTTGGCGTCATCAACGTGTTCAAGGGTCTTGATATATTATCCCCAGAGAGCAAATGGAGAACATCCTACATAATTGTGATATCTACATTGGGTGGAATTGCTTTATTATTAGAAGTCATTACATGGATTGTGGTCTTGAACAGGAAATCCAACAAGCCTACTAAACCCTATGACAACAAACAACAACCATTAGCACCATAGGTTGAGCTTCATTTTAATGTATGTTTTTAGTGGCTTATTTATCATGTTCTTGTTAATTATCTTCTTGTATGATAGGCCACTTTATATGTTACTTATATTACGTTTGGTTGTAATTTTATTATTGTACTATGCTATATACAAAACGGGATTTGATTATTCAATGACGCTGATGTGTCATATATTTACATCTTTCAAATTTTTTTGGCAAAAACGTCGTGATGATATTATTTTTAGAGCACGTAGATCCACTTGATATTACTTCTGATGCACATGCCTTGAAGTTACATCATTCACACCATTTTTTGGCATAGGCATGGTTATGAGTGATTCCTAGTGTATGATTTCCAACCTAGACAAGAGCAATGAAGTGCATGCTTGGTCCCAACTCTCTTTTGATTAGCTTCTCCATTATGATGTTTTTAAACATCTATCTAAACTTTGATTGATGTGGGGTAGTTTGATGAGTGGTTAAATTAAAAGGGTTTGTTTTGTAATTTGGAATCTTCTTTTGCAAATTATTGTTTAATCGTATCATTGTATTCATTACAAAAGTGACTTTCACTTTAATGGCTTTATAAGAACCAATCTCATTTAGCCGTGACACACTTTGAGTCCCACTATTAGCTTTTGTTCTTTCTTTAGTTCATTTGAATTTTCTTTCATGAAACGAGATTCGTGTTAGGATCCGATGCTAAACAATGGGTATCTAAGTCAAAAATTAAAGAGTTAAATGCCCATTTTAGTCCCTGTGGTATGGGTCATTTTGCAATCTTGGTCCAAATGTTTGAAACGTTGCCATTTTAGTCCAAATAGTTTTAAATGTTGCCATTTTAGTCTACTGGGTTAACTACATCAGTTTTTTCCGTTAAGTAGAAGGGCAATTCGGTCATTTTTATGTAATTCTGCTAACTAGAAGGGCAATTCGACCATATAAAATGACCGAATTGCCCTTCTCCTTAACAGAAAAATCGGATGAAATTAAACAAGTGGACTAAAATGACAACGTTTAAAACTATTTGGGCTAAATAGCAACGTTTCAAACCTTTGGACTAAACTGGCAAAATGACCCAAACCACAGGGACTAAAATAGCATTTAACTCAAAATTAAAGATACAGATGTGATTTGATTCATTTCTTGCATAAATTACTCAACTCAGTGATCAAACGCATGGGGCAGATATAGAGTGTAACAAGGGGTAACCCTCGTTGCCCAATGACGCTCCGACGGTGGTGTAAATTTTTGAAAAATTTGGCGTGTTTTCGATTTCGTTACCCTTTAGAATATATATTTTTTTTGAAACGTTGCACCTATAATGATTTTCTAGATTCACAGCTGATCAAACGTGCACGTCATCTTAGCTTTTCGGACTTCTTTCTCTAACGAAACGATACATCAATAGTAGAACACGACTCGGCTGTGCAATAGATTTTGGAAGATTATAACTTTAAAAGGAAAAAAACTCGTCACATCTCTTTATTGACATTTTAACGCGGTAACACAAACCATCTTCTTTTCCATAGGGGCAATGATAATCATTCAAATATAAATTTGTTGGCTAGTCTTGTAGGAAACAACGTTTAACAAGAAAGGCATACCATACCATACCAAAGGGGGACCCCCCAAAGTGCAAAAGTACATATCTATATTTATTTACGTATTTTTTATTTTGACATGTAACTTTATTATATTCTTTTTCTTCAATCAACAAAAGGTCAATGACTTATGAATTTGAACTTTATATTTCACTAACCATAATCAATACTAAAAAGGTGAAAATCATCTTAGGAACCACTGAACAAGTTCATACATGTTTTATACATATATATCGCGTGTTATTTGATTATATATGATGTTTTGTTAAGGAAAGATATGTTTGATGGCTGTAAATTTGAAATAAGATGTTTGTTGAATGTTAAAGAAGGAACAATAATATTGTGCCCAATTGGACAACTAAATGCTCGCTTTGTGGAAAAGGAACGACCAAACTATATATCTTCCAACTCGTTGTAGCTTTTATTAGCCAGACAGGACAGCACACAGCACACAGTCCTTATAAACATAGTTGGTGGGACTTACTTAATGTAAAAGAGGATAATTTTTTGTTTATATGCTAAGCATCGAAGATGATGGATTTTTTGTTTGTTAGTAAGCAATACGTGGCCTAGCACGACGGAAGCCTCTATTGGAATGTCAAATATTTCGCATTTCCAACTGGGGTGTTTAGGGCTGTAAACGTTCAACACGTCATTCGTGAATTGTTTGGTGAGAAGTTTGTTTTTTAACTAAATAAACGACCATGAACAAAGGTTGTGTTAGTTGAATAGCGTTCGGTAATGTTGATGCAACAAATACTAGACCGATGATAGTAGCTAGGCTGGTTAGGCAAAAGGGTTGGAGGGTTCCGGTTTGCCTAACGCAGGTCGTGGGGTCCCCCCACGTTTCCAAGATATGGAGAGAAGTTCACTAGTTATATTTTGTTGTTTGTTCAAGATCCTCAACTGAAGTGTGTTCAGTTTCGGATGCAAGAGCAGTAGAAATGTGTGTGTCGAATGTGAAGAAAGGAGACTTGCATGGAACAAGTGCTCGAGAAGAAAGACCAGAGATCCCAATGCAATCAGAGCTGATCGGAATGTTTTTCAGCACTAAATGAAGTGTCATTTTATAGGAGAAGATATCGCCCAAAGAGGAAACCATGGACTAGTGAACCATGCTTGCAGTGGAGGACTTACCCTTTTAGGGGTTGAAGCGTTTGGACATGCGGATAAAAGGCTACACTTTGTGCGTTCGTTCTACTTTTACGGCTGGGAGAGTTGTTCAAGTAATCAGTGATATGACTGATTACTGTGCACGTGCTGCCTTAGCTCAGTTCCCGGGTTTTAAACCTTTGAACCTTTTTACCCTTCAAGCTATCATGTATTCTTGGTCATTTTATTTGGATTTGGACTACCCCCGTCATCAGCCCCCAAGTCAGAGGTTTTTGGGTGTAAGCACAAATGCTTCTGACTTTTGTACATGTGTTTTATTTTGCTTGAAGGCTTCAAGGCTTGAAAGGTTGAGAAATGTTGAAAACGGTTGAGCTTTTTGATTTTTGAATTTTGACAAGACAGTTGATATGACTTGTGGCAGTTTTCTTTGTGTCAGGCGGCGGTTTTAATACCCTTGTGTAATTATAACATTTCCTTTTCATTAATTTACATTAATCTTTTAGAAGAGAACCGTCATTTGCACATTTCCTCTCAAGTTTTCTTTCCCTTTTCTCAGTTCAGGTTAGTTCCGATTTCCTATTTTCTGGTTATTTTCTTATAGCATGGGTGCTCGTAAAGATTTAGCGAAATCGTTTTCTCGATTAACTCAAGAGGAAGTAGAAAAGTTCTGTATGGAATGGGGGATTGGGATGAAGTTTAAACCGGTTGCACCGGCTTGTGATGTTTCAATCGATAAGTGTCCCCCTGGTTCCATTGCTCTCTATTGTCGTCATTTTGAGTTTTCGAACCTTCGTCACCCATTTTGGAACTTTGTTTTGAATGTCTTAGATTATTATCGCATATCCTTTGGCCAGGTTCACCCTCAGGGTCTGGCTAGGGTTTTGCACTTTGAAGTTTTATGCCGGGCTTCCGAGTATGATCCCACTTTTTTATCCTTCCGTCGTTTTTTCCGGTTGGCCAAGAATGGTGACTAGTTTACATTCGAAACATCTCAGGCTGATACTTGTTTAATTTCATCTATGGTATCTAGTCTTGGTGTTTGGAAAGACCGATTTTTCTGGGTTTCCGATGAAATCGTTCCTTTTAAGCTTGTTTAGAGGCATCCGGATGCTGTTTTAAATGAACCTGAACCCTCTGCTTCTGAGATAAATACCTGTTTTCTTGATACTCTTAGGGAGTGCCCTTCAAGGCTTCATCCCTTTCCTGAGCACTTACTGGTGTTGTTGGGTCTTAGTAAGTTGTGGGACAAACGTGACCGAGATCCGGTGCTTATGAGAGATGGGCCGGGTATGCATTTGTCTTGCTGTGCTATTATGTTCTTATTTTTTGCTTGCTTATATATTTTATTTTTGTTTATTTTGTAGTGATGTTTGCACTTGACTTTATCAAGAGTGATGATACTTCCGATGTTGCATTTGGGGATGTTGCGGCTACTCCGGGTGAAGATGCAGTTGTTAGGGGGTCCGAGCATAGGTTCGAGGGTTCTGGCTATGTGAATGTTCCCAATGTTAGAGGTTTCACGAAGTCTCCGGGCTACAAGGTTTCTGTTCGTCGTTCGAACCGTCGCTTGAAAGGTGCTGATCAACCTTCTGGCTTAGAGGCCATTGACATTGTAGGATCATTTTCAGACCCGAACGAGTCGATCAGAAGAGTTTTACTCAGTACGAAAGGCGGAAACAGACATTCTGAGGTCAATTCAGCACAATATACACTTTAACTGTCGATTTTATTGATATAATGACGTTTTACAGCGAGACGCCACTTCGGCAGCACTTCGTTGCTCTTACCGGAATGATTACAACTGATCTCGCTTGAACTAGTATATATAGGCCCATGATTTTGCTTGAATACGTTCCAAGCGGAATCTCATTCCGAGCGGAATAACAAACAAACACTTTCAAGCGGAATCATCTTGTTCAAGCGGAATGTATATCTCGAACTATGTGCCCTGATTTAACATTCTACGTACAAGACTCGATACAAGACGAAGTCGACAGACGCATGCACCAACAGACTCTCCCTCGAATGTTGACGAGTCTTAAAGTGTCGAGTCTTCGCATCTTCAGCCTTTATCAGTCTTCAGGCTTCCCTTTTGAAGTATCTGACGCGGTAAGTATCGTCAAATCTCTCTCTTCTCTTTTCACCAGCACTAACACACTCCTTCCTTTAGGTATCTTTAGACTCCCCCTTTCGATATGCTGGGATCGCAGCCTAGCTTGTTAAAATCACAGGTCCTCAGGTATCGGTACCTGGCTCTCTATCATCTATCTCAAGATCACCTAGCTCTTATCCTTTTTCCTGCACATTCTCTACAGGTTCAGGTTCAGGATCGATTCCTGTCTCTTACCTGCACAAATCTCTACCCAACAATAAATTTTCTGATAATCACTTGTAAAAACAATCTCACCATCTAATGAACACTTGCAGGAATTATACAATCAAAGAACAATTTTACAAAGTTAATCTTTAATGAACCACTTGAAGGAATAACATTTTTCTTTTCAAAACACATTCTTCCAACCCAATTTGTTCATCATGTCTAACACTTGGAATTTTGAAAATCAGCTCTCCAACATCAGTTGTCGAAAATCTTTTTGTATTTTTCAAAATTTATACTAAAACACACTAAAATCTTTTTGAATTTTGAATGTAATGAAATGCAGAGAAGAAATATTTACATATAATATTTTTGTGAGTTTGTGTAAGAGGATCATATCAGTTTTTGAAACAAATCACCAACACCATTAAGCTTTAAACATTTTAAGTTCTAAATGATTCACTTAGATTGTCAGTATACTGGTCCACTTAAATTTTCACACAAAGTTCAACTGTTCCGAGATACGAGATTAATGTCTTAAGCACTTAAACTTAATTATGTGTCCCACCTCAGAATATACGCCCGTATCCAGATCCCAATATTCAGTCTTACAGGTGAATATACCACAAATGATATCTGTAAGGGGTTAAATTGCGAAAACCGTGAGAGCTCAGGTCAGAACTTCTGTTCAGCAGAGAGATGACGGCTTCACTTTTGGTGTGTCCCCTTTAGAGGATCTTTTTTACAACAACATTGATTAGCAATTTTATTGTCTCATCATTTTATGCTGAGGGCGGCACTATATTTCAAGCAAGCATAAAGTATTCTCCGAGGACTAGGCCATTGCTTCCGCAAAATCAGAAGTCCCGGGATAATACCCCAGATATCACTGAGTATAAAGACCTAGTATCTCAGAAAGAGGGATCTTTCAAACAAGATTTCGGGGGTTACCCATATATCCGAGAGATGTTCCCCACGATATAAGCAAGTTTGAATTTAAGTTTATATCTCGTCACAATCTACTAAATGTGTAAAAACCTACTGGCACATCATCAGTAAGACCGTTTATCACATTTTGACTTTCCAATTCTTTAGCATGCTGTGATCGTCCACTGATGTACTATCATTTCCTCTTTTTTGACACAAAACTCATTTTTGCATTTTATCATGATTTTTACTTTTTCAAATTTTCAAATGTTTTTGGATTTTCTGAAATTTCTTACTCCCCCTAAAATACAAACACATTTAAAAGAAATTTGAAAACAAACTATACAAACAACGTGACAACTGATATCGAATTGCTTCAAATCGCCATTCACATTTTCCCATTGTGATCTCAAAACATTTAAGTTTGTTTTAATCAAATGGTTTTTTCGGAAAATAAGTTTTGTTGATTGATTTTAACCATTTGTAGGTTAGAGGTTTGTTTCATCACATTGTTTTTCAACCACTTGAAGGAAAATGCAAGTACAACTTAATGTCCTTGATTTACCACTTGCAAATAAAAACCTTTTTCACCCACATGGCTTACCAACCAATACCTCATGTAGGTTGAATTCTCAAGATGCCGATACCTACTCCTCACTTACCAACCTGGGAGTTCCGGCAAGTCATACTAGTGACCAATTTTTTCAATTTTTTCAAACAAAATAAGAATGATGCCGATTCCTGCTCCACGATTAACAACTTGGGAGCTCCGGCAAGTCCAGGATTTTACTGTTCATAGTAGGTACCATCCCAGTCACGAACCAGGGATGATACTTTACCTTGCTTCTTTGTTTTCTTCTCGTAAAATTCCTTGACTCCTTTTACCTTCCTCTCAACCATTTTTCCAAAAATGTTATGAACTTTTGAATTGAAGGCTTTCTCAATATCAAAATCTTTCTTTTCTGAGAAAAATTGATTTGAAATTTCAGTTTTACCAACTTTTTGTTTAAAATTTTCAGCTTTCAATGGTGGAAAATGAACATCATCCATTGGAGGAACTGAATTCTCACATTTAATCTCAACCTGTGGCTCCTCTGATTTTGTGGAATCAGATTCATTGCCAGAAGATAGCTCCTCTGATTTTGATGAATCAGAATCATTGCTAGAACTATCATCAGACTTCTTAACAACCCATTTTTGGTTGTCAAGATTTCCTCTTTTCTTGTAAAACCTGTTTGAACATTCACCAATTTCAAATTTTGAATCTTTGAAAAGTTTGGTTCTATCAATTAGTGGTTCAAACTCAATCACTTTCTCTTTCAGTTTAGAAACTCCCTGTTTTGATTTTATTGCCTTGGAACAATTCTTGGCAATATGTCCAACAGTGTTGCATTGAAAACAGGTTCTAGTTTCTTTCATCTGATCAGTATATTTCATCTCTTCTTGCTTCTTTGCAAGGAACTCTTTGTTAGATTGCTTCCAGAATGGGCTCTTTTGTTCTTCCTCAGCAGATGTACCTGCAACAAATATCATTTTTGATTTAAAATCTCGAATATATTTTTCATTTTTATGATTTTCTGAAGGAATAAAACCAAGACCTTTCTTTTTGAAATTACCGTTATGGTTTGGTTTCTTTCGATAACCAGAACCAAAACTCTAACCCTTTTTCTTGTTTTCTCTTTGTTGAACTCTTGAGGTGTACTTTTTAGGTTTATCATTAAGATTTACATCTTTTATTTCAGAAATATTAATTTCTGTTAATTTGAAAACCTTTTTTTATCATGTCAGGTTTGACACCTCTTATTGGAAATTCCTCATCAGAATATAATTTGTCAGAATCATTCAATGTATATGCAACTTTGAATGTTTCGTCATTCAAATTAGATTTTGATAACAGGAATTCTTTATTGTACACCCTTTTGCCCTATTTGTCGGTTTGACTCGGAATGCTGGACTCAGACTTTGACTCTGACATAGACTCCGACTTTGACTTGTCAGACTTTGACTCTGAGTTTGACTTCGACTTTGACTCCTCGGATTCATCTTTATCCAACACCTAATCGACTACTTTCTTTATTAACTCGGACTCATGATCAGTGTCAGATGACGTAGACGTGACATCAATATTATCTGGCAAGTTAACCGAAGACTCCGACTCCCACTGTAAATTTGTTGCCTTTTCGACTCTTTCTGAATTTGGATTTCTCGGAGAATATCCATTTTCAAGCGGGGGTGGACACTTGTTGTAACTGAAACCTTGTTTCTTACCAGATGTCTTTTCTTTAGAATCCTTCTTCTTTTCTTTCTTTTTGTCAGAAATCTTTTCTTCAGAAACCTTCTGTTCTTCAGTCACTTCATCATCTTCAAAAACCTTCATGCCTTCAAACAGTTGGATAAATTCTGTCAATGACATAAGAAGTACATGAGTAACTTTTTAACAAACGATTAACTCTTTCAGTTTCAATTCTTTGTGTTTCCAGTTTCTGTTCTAGCACAGCACACTTCTCGATGTAGTTGTTCACAACTTTCTGCTTTATCATGAAAGCTCCTTGAAGTGTTTTCATGGCTGTTGCTTGTTCTACACTTGATTGATTGTATTGATTCATGGCTTTGTTCAGAACATCGTAAGATTCCTTCAACTGATTTATGTTGTTAATCAGTTCATTGTTTTTCTTCTTGATAATCTCACAATTCTCACAAATCACCGGAATCTTTTTAGCATTTACTTCTTCATCAACCTTGAACTTTGGAATATCCACCTTTTTCTTTATCACTGGAACAGCTTCGTCATCACTACTGACCGGTGTTTTGACCTTTTTCTTTTTCTTTTTGACTTTTTCATCTTCACTATCACTTTCTGCTATCAATTTCAAATCAGCTGCCAATCTTCTTGCATGATACTCATGACCATCATCACTATCCTCTTCAACACGAGCAACATACGCTTTGTGATTTGAATCTTTGTTTGGATCATAATCATCCCAATTGAAATTTACCCAGCTAAAACCTTCAGGCAATTTTTCATCATCTTGATTGATTAGACATGCTTTGTTGTCAGCTAAGATATATTTGTCCCAATTGAAACCTTACGTTGGCTTTTGATCATCCTGATTCACCATACAAGCTCTCTTTGAAGATTCTTCAATCACTTTTCTTCCATGTGCCACTTGTGGTTCTTGTTGTTGTTGAGCAACTTGATGATAAATGGCCTTCCGATAGTAATCATTGTTGTTGTTGAACGGATTTTGAGCTCCACTTGCTTCGCGGTTTTTGCACTCCCTCTTGAAGTGTCCTTTTTCCCTGCAACGAAAACAAGTGACTTTAGATTTATCAAAGCCTAAAGTAGAAACATTAGCTTCACGTAGATAATCTCTTCCTGTGATTTGCTTAAATTTCTCAGCTCGTCTCAACACACTTTCCAAACACCACTTTATGTCCATTAACTCCATTTCTTCAGCATTAATCTGAACGTAATCCTCTTTAGTAAGCATTGGATTCCCAATCCGACATGCAACAAAACTTCCATACGATTCCAACACAGTTCCCAACAAAGACATGTGACTCTTAGCAATTTCTGCTGAATAATCCTCATCATTCTCAAGATTCAAAACAATGTTGCATTGTAGCTTCTTGCCAATTTTAGTTGTTGAAATATTCGGATTAAATGACAGATATGATGAAAAATTGTGTTGCTGTTTGATCCTTTTGAAAAACTTCCAGATGAACTCTTTGCATTGAATGCAGTCTCAATCTTCGGTGACAAGTTGGTGGTTTTATCACTGACCCCACCTTTGTAATAAAGTCCGATGTCTTGTTCACCGTCAAAATCTTTCATTCTTAAAACCTTTCTCTGCTCCATCTCCTGAGCCTCAATCTTTTCAATGAATTTGCTCAATGTCAGATTGCTAAAACCTTTCTTGTTCCTCAACATCATGAGATAAGTGCCCCAAGTCTCATATGGCAAAGCATCAGCTAATTTTTCAGTCAACTCTTCATTATCTTTCTCGATGCTCAATCTCCTTATGTTGGCTAGCAAATTGCAGTATCTCTCAATGATTTGCTTTGTACTTTCATTTTTCAAACCACGAAACAGATCGAATTCTTTCTTTAAAAGTGACTTTTTGTTCTTGACCATCTCTTGACTTCCCTGAAACTTCGATTTTAATGCTTTCCAGATTGAATAAGAAGTTCCATTGTGTTGTAATAACACCAAAATATCTTCTTTCACAGCTTGTTTTAGTAAACTTAGCATCATTTTCTCATCTTTGTATTTCTTTCTATTATCAGCACTCATATCCTTAATAGCAATAATCTCTTCATCATCATTCATCGGTCTAACGTATTACCTCAACACATTCCCAAGCATCCAAATAGTTAACTTGTACCCAATTTTCAAAGCGTCCTTCCCAACCCTTATACTCCTCGATGTTCATAAGCTTAGGCGGTTTTTGCATCGTCCCTGTTTCATTTTCCAACATCGTGTTCTGTGCAAGAGTAATCAGGGTAGCGAATGCGTTGAAAAATTCCTCGTCCATGATTCGGTTTTCAAAGTTCACAAAACAGTTCTATTCAAGCGGAATCACTCAATTAAAGCGGAATCAGTAAGTTTCAAGCGGAATCAACAGAATGTTTCAAGCGAAATACTGTTTCGAGCGAAATCAACACAAATTCTCAAGCGAAATACGGGTTCAAGCGGACCTAACAAATATTTTCGAGCGAAACCAGATCCAAAATGTGATTTCAAGCGAAATCAACATGTCAGTTCAAGCGGAATACTGCTGATGTCATATTCTCAAGCTGTTTTTCAAGCGGAATTATGAAATTTACCAGTTTTAGATCGATTTTAGGCCTGAAACTTTCAAGGCTTTGTTAAAACAGTATTGCGCACATTCTGTGAGAATTTTAGCTGATTTTAACCAAGTTTTCCCGGTTAATTTTGAAAAGAAGGTGTAGAAAACAAAAATTGCAGCTGAATTGGTATGAACTCTTCTTCCTGAGCTCTGATACCACTTGTAGGATCGTTTTCAGACCCGAACGAGTCGATCAGAAGAGTTTTACTCAGAACGAAAGGCAGAAACAGACATTCTGAGGTCAATTTAGCACAATATACACTTTAACTGTCGATTTTATTGATATAATGACGTTTTACTGCGAGACGACACTTCGGCAACACTTCGTTGCTCTTACCGGAATGATTACAACTGATCTCGCTTGAACTAGTATATATAGGCCCATGATTTCGCTTGAAGTCGTTCCAAGCGGAATAAGAATTCCAAGCAGAATCTCATTCCGAGCGGAATAACAAACAAACACTTTCAAGCGGAATCATCTTGTTCAAGCGGAATTACATTATCTGAAACTATGTGCCCTGATTTAACATTCTACGTACAAGACTCGATACAAGACGAAGTCGACAGACAAATGCACCAACAGACATTAGTGATGACATAGAGGTGTCTGCGGATCAGGTTCTTGAGGTTGAAGTGGGAAAGGGTAAGGAAAAAGAGCTAGTGGTTTCTGGGAAGAAGAAGAAGTTGGTTAAGAAATGTAGCACTCCTACCATCCCGGGTTCATCGGGCAAAAGCGTTGAGAGCTTGGAGGGTCCTGAAGCTGAAGAAGTTTATGTTCCCAATTGGGATGTGAAGGTTGGGGATAGCTTCAAGGATCAGGCTGTTTGTGGTGAGGTATTAGCTCATTTTGCTCCTCCTGGTGTTCGGAGTGCAATTTCTGAGATGGAAGCCGATCACTTTATTTCAAGATTGATGCTAAGCTCCTGTAACCTTTCGGCCTTGTTGGCTGAAGGTGTTACCCGTTTCACAAAGGGTATGCAGGAGTACGAAGAAGCTTCCAAGAAGAAGGACAATATGAAAGCCTCTATGGCTGCAATGAAGAAGGAGGTTGAAGGGTTCTCTAAGAAAGAGGAAGCGTGGGTGAAGAAGGTTGGAGAGTTGACAAGGAGATATGAAATTGAGATGAACGATCTCAGAAAAGGTTTTGAGGCCGATCGATTGAAGCTGAAGGCTGATAGGGAAGCCTTGGATGTTCAGCAGAAAACCTTCGAAGAAGAGAAGGAAGGTTTGAAGGCTTTGGTTGCTCAAGCCACTGGTGATAACCAATGCCTCTTTGAGCAAGGCTTTCATCAAGTTGTTACCTACCTTCTTCACTCCAAGGAGTTCAATTCTGCTCTTGGAGAAGTTTATACTAAACTGCTAAACTTAGGGAAGCATCAAAGCCTTATTGCTGGTTATAAACTTCATGAATCTGGTCAGCCCTTGGAGCAGTCTCCCTTGTATCGCCCTGAAACTTTTGATGTTTTCAAAGATTCTGTTCATCAGATGGAGAGGTTGACTTACCCCTATGTAAGTCAGGTTGCAGCTTGTTTTGGCAAACCCCTTTCTGTTTTGCAGGAGCTGAAGCCGGATGGGCTTAATGAGAAGGTTTGTGCTGAAGTGCTTGATTCCCTTTCGAGGAAGCATTCTCGTTCGGGGGATAGTGAGGAGACCCTTTCGAGAGAACCTGATGCTTCCAAGGATGCAAGCCTCGAAGGTTCAGCGGTTGGTGATGATGGTGGTTCGAAGGCTAAGAAGTCGAAGAAGACCAAGAAGACTAAAGGTAATGGTTCTAGGGCCTCTAAGCCTCCTTCTGATGTTTGAACAATATTCGTTGCTTTCTTAGCACCTTTAAACAATTTAATGGCTTGTATGTTACTTTGAATAATTTTAGGTTTTGCAGAAACCCTTAAGGTTTCTGTTTTGTGGTTGTGGTTGGCCTTAGTGGCCGTTTGAACAATATTTATGTTTACAAACCGTTAAGGTTTGTTTTAACTTATTTGAATATTTGAGAGCCTTCAAAGCTTCTTATGCTATTAACTTTGACTATCTAACTTGTGTTGTGGTTTTGCTGGATGTTTGTAGCTTGAAGCCTTCAAGGCTTCCAGTTGCTACTTTGTTTTTATGCCTTGGTTTGCACTTATGATTTTTGGTTGTATGCATTCTTCGTTGTGTTGTCCCTTTTTATGGCCTTGTCTTTGTTTGGTTTGTGTTGTCTTTATTTTTTTTATACCTTAAAGGGTTCAATGCTGCAGTCACTTAGCCTTGGTATTTTTAACAAGAAGACATAGCACCTATCCTATTTATTACTTTCCTTAGTTTAATTTCAGTTCGTAAGCCTGTTTTTGATAAGTTTTCTAAGGCTTAAGGAACATTTGGTGTAGGCTGTTCAGACCCGTCTATGAGAGTACTTTATTTTTGATAATTTCATAAGGCTCATGGAGTTGTATTGATTTAGGAACTCACCCCTTATATAGGTTCATTCAACCCTTGAACCTATTGAGCGATATGGCCTGGGAGCTCATCCCCTTACATGGCCCTTGCCATGGAGTGTTTTGCTAGGTTCTCAACCTGATTTTATGATAGAAAGACAAATTTGATAAAACATCATCATTCATTCAAGAGATATTGTTTTACAAAAGGTGAGCATAAGACAACTCTTGAAATACAACTTTTGAAATACAAACCAATCTTTCTTGATCAGACATGGAACCTTTTAAGGGTCTTGCCATTCCAATGTCTGGGAAGCTTTTTACCTTCTGCGTCGGCTAGTTTATAGGATCCACCCTTATGTACTTCAAGGATTGTATATGGCCCTTCCCATTTTGGGCCAAGTTTTCCTTGGTTCTCTTTTTTACTAGCCTCATTGTTTCTAAGCACAAGGTCTCCTGGCTTGAAGCGTTCATGCTTGACTCTTTTGTTTTAATAAGCTTCCATCCTTTGTTTATATTTTGCTTCTTGAATTGCAGCTTGGTCTTGTGTTTCTTCGAGGAGTTGCAAGTTCAACATGGTCTCTTTGTTGTTTGCTTCGGGATCCATGTTGAGTGTTCTTTGAGTTACAACTCCTACTTCAGCTGGAATCACGGCTTCAGATCTGTAAGGTGTTCTTTTGTTGCTTGTTTTTTCCGTTGTTCTTATAGCCCATGGAATGTTTGGCAACTCTTCGAGCCAATTTCTTTCATGCCTTCCCAATCGGGTTTTGATTCCTTCAACTATGCTTCGATTCATCCTTTCAACTTGGCCGTTTGATTGTGGGTATGCAACTGAGCTGAAAACCTGAGTTATTCTGAATTCTTTGCACCAACTGCTAAAAGGCTTCTCAGCGAATTGCTTCCCATTATCGGTGACCAGCACTCCCGGCAACCCATAGCGACAAATGATGTTTTCCCAAACGAAGACGATGACTTGTTTGCCCGTGATTTTTGCAAGTGGTTTGACTTCAGGCCACTTGGTAAAGTAGTGCATGGCCACCAATAAAAACTTCACTCCACCTTTGGCTGGTGGGAATGGGCCGACAATGTCCATTCCCCATTTATAAAATGGCCAGGCTGAAGATATCGGGACAAGGTCATGCTTGGGGCTCTTTGGGACCGGTGCATGGATTTGACAAGAATCACATTTTCTTAGTTTTTCGGTGGTGTCACGGTGCATGGAAGGCCAAAAATACCCAAGATTCATTAGCTTAGCAACCATCGTTCTTGCTCCAAAATGAGCTCCGCATATCCCTTCATGAACCTCTTTGACCAAGTACTGGCTTTGTTCAGGACCGACACATCTCAGTAAGGATGCAAGGTAACCCTTTTTGTAGAGGATTTCACCTTGCAACACATACTGCGTAGATTTGATTTTAACCCTTTCAGCCTCTGTTTGATCAGCAGGTAACTCACTGTTTTTAAGGAATTTTTTAATAGGAGTCATCCAATTGGGGCCTTCTTCGGTGATTACATCTTGAACCTCCAATTCTTCAATCGAAGGAGTTTTCAACACCTCTACTAATACCTTTTTGGTAAGGTGGGCAAAGGTGAGAGAGGCGAGTTTACTCAAGGCATCAGCTTTCTTGTTTTGAGACCTTGGAATTTGCTTGATGGTACATGTTTGGAATATGTTCATCAGCTCTTTAGGTTTTTCCTTGTTTCTCTTCATGTTGGGCTCCTTTGCAACATAACTGTCTGTCACACCCCGATATTTCCACATACTATCGGTGGGCCCGGTGGGGAGTATCGTGACGTAGTTGATATCATCATAGTCAATTAACACAATTATAGCACAGCGGAAGTCTTAGAATATAAAATATCATTACAAACTCAAATGTCTGAAAATATCAAGTATTAATTTATAGACGAGCTTGTAATAATAGATCCACAGGCGGATCATTATAGAATGTATAAAATGAAGTGTAGCAGACTTTAAGGCATCTTTGAGGATTTGCAAGATCCTCTATTTCGACACCGAGCAACTCCCAACCTATTACGAGTAGTACCTGTCACTTAGTCTTTGGAAAATACGTCAGTTTTCACTGATAAATACAATTAACCGACTCTTTTGAAAAGAGTTTATCAAAATTGATTTAAGCGCACAAGGCACAAACCTTTTATAACTTGGGATAATCTTTAATAAAATCTTGTATACAGTTTTACATGTTTTTCATACATATGGGGACGGTTTGGAAGCCGGTCATGATTAACCGACTCACCACTTATAAAACCCACAAAGGAGTTATCCCCAACATGTGGGTTATTTAGCATTTGCATCTGTCAGGTGTATGCCTACACCCCGTGCATAGGTCGTGGCCATTTTCAAATGAAATGAGCCGAGGATATCCAGGACACGATCGTATTAACCCCCAATGTTTATGTTATCAAACAAAACAGATTAAAACGGGTTATGCAAATTTATTAATCACAATCCGATTAAATGATTTCATACCCGACCAAGCGGTATTATCATAATACCGTATCCCAAGCCCGTATAAGGGAAAATAAGTTAAAAGTATTTACCTGAGCTAATACTTGATTCACAGCAAAATAACTCAGTCATATCCAATTTATCTAAATGCAGGTAGCTTTTACCAGGTGGCTCTAGCCTGGAGTGATGGTAATATATAACCAATTCAGAATGCTAACGGTCTTATTCAAGTCGTAGACTTGGACCGGCCAGCTTAAAGTATCTAAAGCGGTACGATACGCTAGATTAAGCGATGACGGGAATAGAATGTTATTTAGACCCAACAAGTACGAAGACTTGTATAATATGGGTAAACTAAGTACATTCTGGATTTTGAAGCAAAAAAGATAAGGTTAAACCCGTTTCGGCATACATACTTAAACTAGTTACATAAACCGATCTGAATGCGTAAATGCATAACGGGCAACCAAATGAACCATATACAAGTCCCTTATGTTATTATGCTTAAAATATGTTAATGCATCAGTAGGATGTTAACATATATGCCCAAAAAGTATTTAAAACCAAATTAATTCCCGTAGGGGTATTTTGGTCATTTTAATATTTATAAAAGAGGTTTTATAGTAAACTGATATTCTGGTCTAAAACATTCAATAAAAATATTTATTTTATGATGTTAAAATAGTAGGATATCATTCATATGTGTGGTTTACCATTTATGGCCAAACTATGCCCCGAATGGGTATTTTGGTCATTTCACATATGATTTTAAGGACATAATTGGAAGTCTGAGTTCACGACCCATACCTACTGTAAAAGTATTAAAAATTATTTATAAATTCAGTAGGTAACAAGTCTTGGGTGCTAATTATGGTTTTAAACCATACTATGCACCTAATTAGCGTAAAAAGTCGATAATTGACGATATTTAAGATGTTTGTTGGATCGTCGTGTGACCCTAACGAGTCAATCTGAGTAGTTCATCATCAAATACAAAGGCGGAATCAATGTAAATGACGTCAACAATGCTTGTTCCTTTCTAATCTTTATCTATTACTGATTTCCTGAGCTTTTACAAGTTCAAATGACAAACGGACAGCACCTCGGCTCAGAGAACATGACCTAATTCCGTTTCAAATGAGACTACACAACCCCTATATATAGTTGTAGTGATTTTGTTTGAAAGTGACATGGATACTTTCAAACGAAATTACTTGTGTTAATTTCGCCTGAAATTGTCCCTGTCATGTTCAAACGAAATTACCCACATAAACATGAATAAACCCTAATTCAAATCCTGTTGTGTGCTTGTTTATCCAATCTAGACATAAGACTCGATTAAGACGAAGTTAACAGACAGTAGATGCACCAACAGACTCCCCCTTGGATGTTGACGAAGTCTTCGGTGTCGAGTCTTTAGTCTTAGTCTCTTTCCAAATTAATTTGACATTGTAAAGCTCCCTTCAATCTATTATCATCAAACTTTACCCTTCAATCTCCCCTTTGAGTGTTGATCCAGAATCTTGACTCCCCCTTTCGCAGACTCCCCCTCTCGATAAGCTGGGACTTGAATTCTGGTTCAAACTTTGACATTTTCGTTGCCATGGGGATCTTGACTCCTGTTTCCTGCACAATCTCTACCCAAATATAAGATATATGACAATAACAGTTTCAATCTAAACTTAACATTCACCTTCATTTGTTGTTTTGTCAGAAATAGAAATCCACTTAAGTATTCAGGTCCAAATTAATGACCCTGATTACTCAATTTATCTACCAAGTCCAACTTAATGACCTTGGTTGATCTGAAACAATTCACACTGACATTTGTACAACTTTTTCAAACAATTTTATGAAATTCACAAGTTTCAAATTAATGAACTTGCTTTAACTTTTCTATTTTCACAAACTTATCATGTTAAGCTCACAACTCATCCTCCAGTTCAGAAACTTCCTGCGTCTGCTTCAAATTGAATCTGAAGATCAGCTTTCCACTTTGGTTTGTCAAAGATAAAGCAGAAGTGTAAAATATTTTTGGATTTTAATAAAGATTCTAAACTAGAAATGAAATGCAGAACTAAAATGCAGAAAAAGTAAACTATTTACAAACATATTTTTGGTGAGCGTGTTAGGGAATCATATCAGCTATTCGACAAGTCACAAGTACCGTTAAGCTTTAATTACATACTCAGAATTAAACAATTCACTTAGATTGTCGATATACTGATCCACTTAAATTCTCACACAATTTTCAATATGTCCAGGATACAGATTTAGGTGAATTAAGAACTTAAACTCATTCATGTGTCCCACCTCTTGAATATACTCCCATATCCAAATCCCAATATTTAGTCTTACAGGTGAGTATACCACAAATGATATCTGTAAGGGGTTAAATTGCGAAGAATCATGAGAGCTCAGGTCAGAACTTCCGTTCAACAGAGAGATGACGGCTTCGACTTTTGGTGTGTCCCCTTTAGAGGATCTTTTTTACAACAGCCATGATTAGCATTTTTTAATGTTTTATCATTTTTTAGCTGAGGGTGGCGCTATGTTTCAAGCAATGCACAAAGTATTATTCGGGGACTAGGCCATTGCTTCCGCATTATCAGAAGTCCCGGGATAATACCCCAGATATCACTGAGTATAAAGACCTAGTATCTCAGAAAGAGGGATCCTTCAAACAAGATTTCAGGGGTTACCTATATATCCAAGTAGTGTTCCCCATGAAATAAGCAAGTAAGGATTTTAGGTTTATATCCCGAACAAACCTACTAAATGTGTAAAAACCTATCGGCACATCATCAGGGAGACTGTTTAACCCACTTTAAACATTACATATCTTTAGCATACTGTAACTGTCAAGCCGATGTACTATCATTTTCCCTTTTTACACAAGCTCTTTTCTGGTTTCATATTGTTTTTGGATTTTGAAAATATCTCATGTTTTTGGATTTTTGAAAAATTTTACTGTTTTTGTATTTTTGAAATTTTTTACTGTTTTTGTATTTTCTGAAAATATTACTCCATACTATCCCCCTAAATACCAAAACAAGTAAAAAATCGACAAACCATTGCAGATTGCTTCTCAACATCATCATCTACAGTGGTACCTTCATCAACGCCAAGAATCTCCTCCAACACCGATAAAAGCTTCATACCGTTCAATTTTAGCAAATATTGAAAACGAGTTTTGTCAAATGCTTTGGTATGTAAATCAGCTTTTTTGCTCGTCAGTGTGGATTTTCTCAATTCGTATCAACTTCTTCTCAAAACAATCTCGAATGAAGTGATGATGAATTTCAATGTATTTGGTTTTAGCGTAATGAACATGATTTTTCGTAATGTTAATCGCTGCCTCATTATCAACAAAGATAGGGGTGTTAAGAAATTGCAAACCGTAGTCGCGCATCTGTTGCTGGATCCACAAGATCTGTGAGCAGCAACTGCTAGCAGATACATACTCCGCTTCACATGTGGATAAAGCCACAGAGGTCTGCTTCTTGCGTTGCCAGGTGACCAATCTTGATCCGAAAAACTGGCACCCCGCTGTTGTTGATTTAGCGTTAACTTTGCAGCATCCGAAATCTGAATCGGAATAACCTTCGAGCATAAATTCGCCATCTTTTGGATACCACAACCCCAACGATGGAGTTCCTTTAAGGTAGCGTAATATCCTTTTGACAATAACCATGTGCGACGCTCTCGGGTTAGATTGAAATCTTGCTGCGAGGCGGGTTGGGTACATAATATCAGGTCTTGAAGCGGTCAAATACATCAGCGATCCGATCATGGAATGATACAACGTTTCATCTACCTTCTCTCCGGTGAGATCAGGGTTTATCCCATGGTTCGTCGCTAATGGGGTGGAAGCTGGAGTAGAACCTGACATACTGAATTTCTCCAAGATATCATGAACGTACTTCGTTTGATGTATGAAAATTCCCTTAGGCAGTTGATCAACCTGAAGTCCCAAGAAGAATTTCATCTCACCCATCGATGACATTTCAAATTTCTTCTTCATAACTTGTTCAAACTCTTTGCACAAATTTTCATTTGTTGACCCGAATATGATGTCGTCCACGTATATCTGAACGATCAGAAGATGTCCGTCGACCTCTTTGGTGAAGAGAGTGGCATCCACTTTTCCTCGGATGAAGCTGTTGGCTAGCAGGTGTTGAGACAATGTCTCGTACCAAGCTCTCGGGGCCTGGTGTCAACCATACAGCGCTTTATCTAGCAAGTAGACCTTGTCTTTGTGGATTGGATCGGTGAAGCTCGGTGGTTGTCCGACATATACCTCCTCTTTTACCTTCCCATAGAGAAACGCCGATTTAACATCTAACTGGTATACTTTGAAGTTTTTCCAAGATGCAAATGCTAGGAAGATTCTGATCGCTTCTAGTCGAGCAACCGGAGCATATACTTCAGTGAAATCTATCCCCTCTTGCTGACTGAAACCCTGGACTACAAGTCGAGCTTTGTTTCTAATAATAACCCCTCGATCGTCTCTCTTACACTTGAACACCCACTTGGTGTTTATCTTCCTTTGACCATCAGGCAAATCTACTAACTTCACCACTCCTAACTTCTCAAACTGACTCAACTCTTCTTGCATAGCATTGACCCAAGAATCTTCAGTTAGCGCCTCCTTATATGTTTGCGGTTCGATCTGCGAAATAAAACAACTAAGTGAAAACTCAGTTTGTAAAGGTGCTACTGTAGAATAAAAACAAGTAAGGCCTTGGTCAATTTGACGTCTAGTGCGAACGCCTGATTGTAATTCTCCAATGATCAGTTCTTCTGGATGGTATGAAAGAGTTCTCGGCATCACCTCACCTGAAACATCTACCTCGCCTTCCAGATTAGTAACATTCTGATTTGCACCTTGTTCACTGATTGGGTTTGTTGGACTTGGAATCTGAATTTGCTCCCCCTCAGAATCTGAATCACCACGATCAAATACTGGTCTGTTCTCAGATTCTTGATTATCATTCTGTACTGTCTGATTATCATGAGCAACTTCATTTTGTTGGATATCATCATGTTCTCCAGCATTGCTTGGACCTGCTTCGTTGTCATTTGAAGTTTGTCGTGGTCGACTTGAATACTCAGCTGGGAACCTTTCCTGTGATTTTTCATACTCTCTCAGAATATCCAACTCGTCAAAGAAGTCTTCTTCTTCTTCCTTTTCTTCTTCCATGTCAAACGAATCCCACAAAGTATCATAATGAAAATGCCATGAATCTCCAGGATTCTGCGGTGGCATTGTGTAACCTTGACACTCAACATTGTGTGCTTCAATAATCCGCTTCAAGCTTGGAACAAAGACTCGTTTCAATGGACTTGAGTAACCAACGAAAATTCCTTCGATGTTCTTTGCACCAAACTTTCCAAAAGGCTCTAGAACTGTACAGGGAGACCCAAACGGTTCTAAATACTTCAGGTTCAGTTTGCGATTATTGATCAGCTCGAAACACGTCTTATTGAATTTCTTGACAGTGAGAACCCGATTGAGTGTATAGCATGCGGCGGATACTGCTTCTGCCCAAAAATTGACTGGTAGCTTTGAATCAGCAAGCATCGTCCTAGCCGTTTCAATTAGCGTCCTGTTCTTTCTTTCAGATACTCCATTCTGCTGCGGAGTATAAGGAGCACTAAATTCATGCAATATACCTCTTTCATCACAATATTCTTCCATCTTGTTGTTCTTGAACTCAGTACCATTATCACTTCTGATTCTTTTGATACGCCTTTGGTACAAATTTTCAATTTTTCTGAACAACGTCATCAAACTATCAAACGTCTCATCTTTCGTCTTTAGAAATGAAACCCATGAAAACCTTGAAAAATCATCCGTGACAACCAGCCAATAGTAATCACCATTGATGCTTTTGACGTTCACTGGACCAAAAAGATCCATATGAAGTCTCTCTAAAGGTCTTGAGACTGAGTTGACTTTCTTTTGAGGATGTGATTTCTTCTTCTGCTTGCCTTTGATGCAGCTAATGCACTCCCCCTCAAGATGAAAACCTTTGACATGAACACCCATAACCAAGTCATTGTGTACCAAGTGATTCATTTTTCTAAGATGTATATGACCCATCTTCCTGTGCCACAATTGTGATTCCTTCTCAGTTGCTCTTGACACAAAACAATGAGCCTGGCCCGTTATTGTAGTTGCTACACTCATGTCCAATACATATAAATCATTCACTCTAGGTGCTCTCATGATAACCCATTCTTCAGGAATAACAAATCCTGGTTTCAAGATCAAACATTCTTTGTCAGTAAAGTGTGTGGTATACATGCGATCACAGATCTGAGATATGCTCAGAAGATTGTTTTCAAGCTCGGCGATGTAGTTAACTCTTTCAAACGTTACAATACCATTGGATAACGTTCCTTCACCAACTATTCTACCACCTTGATTGCCTGTAAAACCTACATAACCTCCATTGAAATTTCTAACATCGTACAGAAGGGATGTTTTCCCCGTCATGTGCCGAGAAGCTCCACTATCCATAATCCATCGTGAAACGGATCTTGGAAGCTCCTGCACATATCAAAAACATTTAGTGAGATTTTGATGCTACCTAAGCCTCTTTCGACTCAGGTAACTGAACTTTAATGTGAGATTTAGTAGTGTAAAGTGGCGGAAAATTTTTATCATTCATCTATAAGCTCTCTGCAGACCCAACCTCAGCCTCTTTGTACAAGAAAAATTCATCTTTTTGAGGTTGACCAGATGGTTGGTCTTTCTTCGAAACAACCTTCTTCTCAGAAGTAATAGCCTCTTTTGGATCAAGTTCCTCATAGAAATCCAAAGGAACATCCATCTTTTCAGTTGAAGATGATGTTTTTGCAGTCTCAGAAACCTTTGGTTTTGGAACACTTGATTTCTTTTCAACCACTTTTGGCTTCCATGCTTGTTGAGACGATGCAACCCATTTGTAAAACTTGTCATTTTTAGTTACCATATTCTTAACAGGTTCAGTTTTGATCTTGGTGTTGTCATTTTTCAAAACCTTTTTCTCAACAACCAATGGAGCTTTTCCCTTCACAACATCTTTCTTTCTTGAATTCATCACAAATTCAGTCTTAGGCTTCAAGTTGATACACTTTCGTGCAATATGTCCAACTTGATTGCATTTGAAGCATGTTCGGGTGTTAACTACCCGACTTGTGCCTTCAGACTGAGGCTGCGATGCTTTCTTCTCAAAGAACTCTTTGTTTGATTTTGAAAAAATCTCAGATTCTTCATCAGAAAGTGAACTTGAACTGTTCACAAACACCTTTTTCTCAGCAAACTTCTTGTTTTGAACATTCTTTTTCTGATAATTCTTACCACCCTGATAACCACCCGACCATCTGTTTCGATTGTTGTTATAAAAACACGGTGGAACAACAGGTTTCTTGTAGTAAGCTTTATCTTTTTCAAAATTCATTTGCCTCTTTGTCTGATTCAAACCTTCTACTTCAGACAAATCAATTTCAACCAGTTTGAACACATTTTTCAATTTAGCAACATTTACATTCTCCAATGGAAAATCAGAATCCGAATACAACTTATCAGATCCAGCCATCTTGTACATCACAAGACCCGGTTCATCACCTAAGTTGTTTTTGGATTTTGAAATATATTTGTCCAAAAAGCATTCATCATCCTCAGTAGTGTCACTATTAGATTTCAAAACACTTTCAACCACACTTTTAACAACTTCAGATTGGACACTTCCTTCATTGGATGATGAAGTAAATGTGACATCAATTGTGTCTGGAAGTTTCACTTCATTTTCATCTTTATCATTAACCAACCCTGAATTTTTCTTTGAATAATTGTTTAGAACTTGCGGTGGAACCAGATGAAATCCAACCCCGGTTCCATCAAAGTATACATCTTCGCCTGCTTTGTTTTTCCCGATGGGTTTGGGAACAATGTGTTGTAAAACAAAGCTTGTAGAGTTGTAACTGTTCAGTTTCAAATTGATACGCTCATTCTCAATCTTAGCTTCTTCAAACTGAAGCTTCAATTTAGCAATCTCATCCAGTTGTTGATTGATTTGCTCTTCTTTGTGTCTAAGAACTACAGCTAAATGCTCATTTTCTTTATTGGTTTTACCATTTCTTTCATCAGAATCTTTTACCGTTCGTTTTAGTTTGTCAAAATTTTCTGAAATTTGACGATTTTCAAGAACCAATTTTTCATTTTCTTTCTTAATTCTTTCTACTTCAATTTTATCATTTTCAATTTTCTCAGTTAAATTTTTAGCTATATTATTTTAAGCTTTTAGCATTTTATCACGATCTAGAATCTAATCTTCAACCTTTCTGACTCTTGTTGTCAGTTCTTTAACCTTTGTATCACTAAGGTAAGTAAGTGTACTACAAAACTTGCAGTTTTTCATGCAACTTTTGCAGTCACTATCACCTTTGACTTTCTTACCTATCTCACTTGTTGAAACGTTTGGACTAACCTTGCTTTTAGACTCAGTTTCAGACTTAGAGTCTACCTCAAGTTCCTTTGCAGCAAACACTTTGTCAACCATCTTCCCCAAGTTTTCAGCGATAAATTCTTGTGAAGTATCAATAATCCCATCATCAATCTTATTAGACTGAGACTCTTTCTCTATCTCTTTTTCTTTCTCTTCTCCACCTCCCCACCATTCTCTCTGTAAGGCATCTTCTCCTGCAGAAAATTCCTCAATAAAAGTTTCTATACTAAGAGTTTTCGTATCAATAGCAATGTTTCCTTGAGGATCAAGGTAACATTCTCTATCAGCATCCCATCTCTTTGCTTTCTTGGCATCACTGAACACCTTAGATAATCTCATCATCTTGAATTCTGCTCTCTGCTGAGGTATTTTTGTGCTTCAGTTCTGGTGTCTTTGAAAGGAACTTCTTTTGCTACAAACGCATAGCCTACTGCATCTTCCTCTGGTAGCAGTTCACTCCAATCAAAACCTTCGTCATCATGAATAACAGGAAGAGCTCTTGATTTTTCTTTGGCGGCATCCTCAAGCTGCTTCATTCTGGGCGGTTCTGATTTATTCTGATGATAGATCGCTCTTTTATAGTAATCCTCGCGAAATGGATTTGAAGTATCATTAGCAGGAGCATTACGACATTCACGTTTGAAATGTCCTTTTTGTTTACACCTGAAGCACGTGACTTTTGATTTGTCAAAGCCAAGTTTTGTGGACGGCCCTCCGATAGAGTGTCTTCCAGTAATCTCCATAAACCGTTGCGCTCTCCGGACTGCACTGGCCATACACCACCTGATATCGACCAGTTTCATCTCTTCAGGATCTATTTGATCATAGTCCTCCTTAGTCAGGTTAGTGTTTCCAATCTTGCCCGCCACGAGGCTCTCGTACGATTCTAACACCGATGCTAAGAACACCATCTGTTGTTTTGCTGACTCTTCACTGAAATTTTGAGCGTTCTTCAAATCCACAGCAATGTTACATTGGAACAGATTCTTTGAAGCAGATTGACTTGAAGTTGTTAAAGAAGATCCACTATGAAAACCACTGTGAGGAGTTTCTTGATTCACGTTATTTGAACTCTCTGCAGAAAATGTTGTTCTTGGAGAACCAGTCTTTGGTAGATTTCCTCTGTAGTACAACTCCACATTCTGCTGATAAGATGTGTTGTTGACTTTGCTAGATTTCTTGATCTCCAACTCATGACTCTCTAGTCTTTCAATAAGCAGATCCACTGTCAAATCTTCATACTTGATTGTATTCTTCAGCATTAATGCAAAGTACTGCCAATCTTGTTCATTCGGCAGCGAGTCGAACAATTTGTCAACCAACTCTTCTTGAGTATATACAATTTTATGTCTTGCCAGCTCCAATTTCAGATGCCCGAATCTCTCAATCATCTTGGAAACAGACTCGTTCTTTAAACAACCAAATAAATCAAACTCTTTTCTTAACAGTTTCTTTTTGTTTTTGACTATCTCAGCACTACCTACACATTTTACCCTCAGTTTCTCCCAAAGATCTTTTGAATTTTCATATCCAATCAACGAAATTATATCATCTCTCACAGACCGTTGAATCAACGCGATGCACTTTTGTTCAGCAACATATCTTTCAATTTCATCAGTATCTGTCAAACTTTCACTAAATCGTCCTCTAACATAACCATTCTTTAAACTCTTCCAGCTTGGATATGCAAAAGCTTGAAGCCACTCGTCAAATCTTGTAGCCCACCTATTGTAATCTTCAATAGCCAACAGTTTTGGAGGTTTATTGTATGTCCCATAGGCACTCTCTACACTCAAAGCATCATTGAGAGTTTTCTTTGCACTTGGTGTCGGTGTGGTTTCATTCGTGTTATTTATTGAGCCATCTCCCGAACCACTGGTATAAGCAAACACATCACAGGAAGGATTCATGAAATCATCCATCTTTCACGTACCTGAAACAGTCAACAAACACTTAGAAATATTTTTGAATTTTTAACAAAAACAACAATTTCAAGCGAAATCAGTTTCTCAAGCGAAATTAGCCTTCAAGCGGAATAGGCTTTCAAGTGAAATTATGCTATTTCAAACGAAATCTCTAATTTCATTTGAGATTTCAAACAGAATCACCTATCAAGTATAAGCTTCAAACGAAATTACAATAAAGTGCACTCTCAAGCGAAATTACCCAAACACTTCAAACGAGATACCCGATTCAAACGGAATTAACTAGATCCTTCAAACGAAATCAGTTATAATCTGCATTTTCAAACGAGATTATCAATACATTTCAAACGAAATTATCTTTGACATCAGCATTTTTCGATCTGTTTCAAACGAAATTATGTATTTGATCAATTTTTAAACTGATTTTAGGTCCAAATCTTTCACGGATTAGTTAAAACTATGTTTCGCTTGATATATGAGAGTTTTAAGCCATTTCAACCGTTAAATCTCGTTCAAATCAGAAAAGAATGAGTAGAAGTGAGAAAATCCGGTAAAATCAAGCTGAATTGGTATGAACTCCTCGTCCTGAGCTCTAATACCACTTGTTGGATCGTCGTGTGATCCTAACGAGTCAATCTGAGTAGTTCATCATCAAATACAAAGGCAAAATCAATGTAAATGACGTCAACACAGCTTGTTCCTTTCTAATCTTTATCTATTGCTGATTTCCTGAGCTTTTACAAGTTTAAATGACAAACGGACAGCACCTCGGCTCGGAGAACATGACCTAATTCCGTTTCAAATGAGACCACACAACCCCTATATATAGTTGTAGTAATTTCGTTTGAAAGTGACATGGATACTTTCAAACGAAATTACTTGTGTTAATTTCGCTTGAAATTGTCCCTGTCATGTTCAAATGAAATTACCCACATAAACATGAACAAACCCTAATTCAAATCCTGTTGTGTGCTTGTTTATCCAATCTAGACATAAGACTCGATTAAGACGAAGTTAACAGACAGTAGATGCACCAACAATGTTTATGTGATTATGAGATTTTGGGCAGCCTTGAGTGTTTAAAATATTTTATTTTTTCATATCAAGTCAGTATAAAAAGGTTTGGCATGTTAATCTTATGTAAATCACATTTTGTTAACCAAAAGGGCATTATCGTCAATTAAGGAATTTATACAAGAACTCTAAGCTATGGTCAGTATAAAATCTGACCCAACATTCCAAAAATTCCTAAAAATGATATCTTAACAGTAGGTAATGAGTTTTGGTTCAAATTCTATGTTTAAACATGTATTATGCATAATAGCGTAATTTAATTAATAAAAAGTTCAATTTTACGCTATCTTGCATAACATTGTTTTGAGAGCAGAGAATCATGTCAAATAAATTTAGACATGCTTATATATCAGTACTTAACCTATTAGTATGCTCACATTATCAAAAATCTCAATTTTTGACTAAAAAGTGCATAACGGTCAAATATAAGCATAATAACGGAAACTAGCATATAATTCAGAATATTAATGACCAGGTAATATAACTCTAGAGGGTAATATTACAACATAAGATGGTCCTAATGGAAGCTTAAAACATAGAAGAATTAAGCTTAATCGGGTCAGAACTGAAAGTCAAAGCAAAAGTCAAGCTTTTGCGACTTTCGGTTGTGAACCGACCCTAAACTCAGAATTGTCGGGTTGAACATGCTTAGACTTGTTCTAATATTATTTACCAAATTATTTAAGTGATAAAATATGGTTTATATCTTCTGTTTTATCAGATTATACTTTTATTTAAAAACTTGACTAGTTTGACTTTTTAATTAAATAGTTTGACCCGATAATTAACTAAGCAAACAAGAAAATTAGGAGGTGCCCTTTTAAGGGATTAACACCTACCTATTTATGGTCACATAGCCATATTCTCCTCGAACAATGATTGGACCATTTGATTTTAAACCGAGAGTCAAAGCTATTTTACGTAACTTTGACTTTTCGGTTTTTAACTAAGAAAACTGAACTAAAGAGGGGACTAAGACACTTACAAAGGGTCCTAGCAATCTTTTCTACTAAAATGAGCTTTCTTTTTTATCAGGAACCTCCAGAATGCTCAAGAAAATCTCAAGCAAGAGAGATGAGAGTGAAATTTATGAATGAGCAAGGATTATGGCACCCCAATAGCTCTATTTATACTTGAATGGAGTGATCCTAGATCATGCCAGGTGTTAGGGAGGTGTTAGGATCTTCACAAGTTTCCAAAGTGGTATTAAATAAGGTCATCGCCGCGCGTCACAGCGAAAGGAGGGGGGGTTGTGGCGCGACGCCACCACACAAAATTCCAGTAAATAAGTTTTAAACTTGTCACTTTCAGTCCCTGTACCTTCTAATGCAATGTATCTTTAATTTTAGGCACATTTAACCCTTCTAGTTGGTTTGTAGATGATCTAGAGAGTATAACCAAACACCATTAGGTCCGGTTTCGTTAAACGATCACCGAAAACACTAGCTTCGTCTCGTTGATGCTTTTAACCCTTATTCTTGGGAATTTACGTAAATAACACATAACGATATCAAAACCTCATGAAATTTTTATCACTTATTCTTGAGAGTATAATCGAACATTACGAAGCCCCGGGTTCATTAAAAGGTCACTTTATAGTGTAGTTTCGCTAGTTGACATTTTTAGCCCTTTTAACGCACAAAGGTGTGCGTAATATCGTTTAATGACATGAAAGCCTTCCTTGGCCCATAATAATCATTCCCAAGCGTATGATTGCACATCTTAATGCTTCGGGTTTGTTAAAAGGTCATTCAGAGGTAAGAATTAACATGTTGTCACTTTTAACCCTTCGACGCGCAAACTTTCACATAATTACGCAAACGGCTCCTCTCGTCCTACAAGTGGCTCATTTGAGAATACGGACACCGTAATAGGTCACTCAAAGGCCTAGTTTAGGCATGTTGACACTTTCAGTCCTTCTATATTCAAGGTTTTTGATTTTTGATGAAATTAGTCCTTCATAGTCAACGTTTGACTTTATTAGGGTTTATTACACGTGTCAACACATCATTGGACACGATTTTACGAGGTGTTACATCCTCACCCACTTAAAAGAAATCTCTACCCCAAGATTTACCGAAATAAGTGAGGGTACTTTTGTCGCATAGTGGACTCAACCTCCCACGTATATTCAGGGCCTCTACGGGCATCCCATTTAACTTTTACAATTGGTACATGCTTCCTTCGGAGCTTTATAACCTGTCGATCCTTGATCGATATATGTCTTTCAATAAACCTTAGGCTTTTATTAATCTGTACGTCTTTATGAGACATTGCTAGCGGTTTATCAGCTAGACATTTCTTTAAATTATAGATGTGGAACACATTGTGAATTCCACTAAGCTCCTTAGGCAAGTTTAGCTTATAAGCTATACTGCCGATGTATCACCCCGTGTTTCCGGAAGTCAAAGTCAAAGTCAAGATTTAAGTCAAGGGAGAGAAGATTGCTAGCTGCAATCTGTCACTCCTTGCTAAATTCCTGTTTTGACTTCTTTGACTCGTAGTTAGTCTATTTTAAGCTTTACGTTAGTTGTATTATGTGGAGTATCTATTAGTGATCAAAGTTTAATCGAGGTTTATTCGATATTTATCGCTATTTATCGTTGATTTATCGCTTATCGCAATCGCGCTCGCAACTCGAATTATGGTTGTGGTTATTGTTTTATGTGTGTGTGTGTGCCTTTTACGTGTTACTTGTGCATGTTTGTTATTATGTTGTGGTGATCAATCAAAATGAAATCGAAACTCAATCGCAATCGAATCACAAACGCTAAACAAAAGTGATTTAGGATGATTGTATATTAGATATAGTAGTTGGGATTAAAAGTAAATTTGAATAGGAAACTCTATCGCATTGCAATGCTCGTAATCGCAATCAAAACAGAAAAACTCGTCGCACCGAACACTCGAATCAAGTGGCCAATCGACCAAGTGACCAGCCGATCGACCAGCTATTCGATCGAGCTACAACTCGATCGACCAGCCAGTCGACCAGACTGTCACCCGACCGAACCACCCTTTCCACTTTGGGAAACCCTATAAATACCCTTGTCAACATCACAAACTTTCCACTTTTGCTCTCTGACATCCGACCAACGCTCTTGCTTACTCTTTCTTCGATTCCTTGCGATTCCGGTAAGATCTCATCCTAAATCTTGTACTTTCTCAATCTACGCGCACTCCTACACCTTTCTATCTTTTGAATCTTAACTTTTAACCGTGAAATCACTAGATTTGAGGTGTTCTAGGATGATGTCATCATGGTGTTCTTGAGAACTTCATGTTTTGGCTTCAATCCACCAAGTACAACTTAGATCTAACCGATTTCCACACTAATCAATAAAGATCTTTCATAGATCTAAACATATTCACGGTGAAAAGGATTGAAAGATGGTTTTCCAACTTTCTTTCAACTCTTTTACACTCAAAGCACTAAAGACCGATAGAATTGGAGCTTGTACCGACCTTCTACTCATTCCTGTGGTTGTGTTGATTCAAGATCTGGGTTCTATTCACGAGATTACCGATTTCGGGTTAAACATGGAACACCGTCTCGAAGAGTTAATGGGTTGGATTTGGGTGATTCATGTCCGATCAGGTTACCAAGCATTGAAGAGGTTTCTGTTGCTTAACATGTTATCAAAACATCTCGATAAAATGACAAACTATCAAAACAACCAAGTGTAAGACGAACGGAACGACCAGGATGGAATACCGTCCGATCGGACTACCATCTGATCGGACTATCATCCGATCGGGTTGTCACCCGATCGACTTGCACTTTGGCCCCACACTTAACTTCTATTTTTCAAACTTTGAAGGGTGGACATTGAACGAAGTACTGACCGATCGGACTACCACCCGATTGGGCTACCGCTCGACTATGTGATGTTCAGACTTCAACACTTAAACAATTATCAATAGGTTCAATACACAAGGGTGCCACCCGATCGGATTGCCATCCGATCGAGTGACCGTCCTGCTGTGAACTTGTTCTCACTAAAGTGTCCAACCAATCGGGTTGTTGCCCGATCGAACGGTCGTTTGATCGACCGACCTAAAAGGTAGAGATACTTCTCTGTTTTCAAAATGCTACAATGAAAACTTTAAAAGGCAAGCCATCATACACAAACACATCCTTCCTAAAGGAAGTAACAATCTACTCGAAAGGTCATCCGATCGGATGACCATCCGAGCGGACTATCATCCGAACGACCGGCTGTCCGATCGGACTACCATCTAATCGAACTCCTGACCGACCCACCGTCACTTGTATCGTTTTACGCGTCACTTATCGTTATGCTATCGTTCTGATCAGACTAACCTTACTCTCTAGCGCTCCCTTCAATCCAACAATCGATGTGAGTATAATCGATCCCTTATGCTTTACGCACTTTTGGGTGTTACATACGTTACTTATTCTAAATCACATCGAACACACTACGCAATACTTTTAACGCTAACCATTACCGCATGTTATACGTGACTTAATGAATGCTTGTTTGTTATGTTTACACATGGAATACTCTCTACCTACCTTAGCAACGATAGTACTATAGTTTGGACTCAGCACCCGTTCACTCAGGGGTTGTTAAGGACAATTAGTTACATGGCTCAAAGTGGTGAGTATGTATCGCGAACTGCCTTGGGCAGTCAACCCGCAGTCATTGGTATCGATAGGTTCATGTCGATAACTAACATGCCTCATTTCACACTGTGTACGTGCTGGTTATGCGTAATCAATTTCGAACTCTATTATATCTATTAAACTTGTATGCTCACCTTTACACTATGTGTACTGACTTTTACTTTAACGTATATGACAGGTGCTTAGGATGCTTATTTGCTTAGCTTGCTGTGGAATCGAGGCTAGGAAGGGTCTAGAAACCAATAAACAATTGTCTATAATAAAAATATGAGTTGTCGGAACAGAACAATTTGACTAGATCTTTTCTGTAATAATTGTGTTTCCTTTTATGACATGGTATGGGACGTGTTGCATTAAATAATTGGTAAATATAGTTGTTATGGAAACTTCTGGACAATCTGTTTCGCTCAGTGCCGCGCCCTGATGATTCCGCCATCGGTTGGGGTGTGACAGATTGGTATCAGAGCCATAACTATAGGGAATTAGGCAAGACTCGACCTAGTCCGGGCCGACGTCTTAGAAATGACCTAGTCTATAGTTAGGTACCAACAGACCGACTTGTGCATACCCTGTAGGGGTCATGTACAAGCTTACTTGCCACTTCTCGCTATTCTCGCGCACGTTACACTATCCAGCACTCTATTATTTCAAAATAAACAGGTGGTTAGATCGAGATTAGGTTTGAAAACCGCAAACTCTTGATTAAATCGCTTGTTCGATCTGTATTTATCTATAAACCGTGAGAATTTGCGTTGAATCAGGAGTGAAATCCATACTTTAACGCAAGTTTTCGTCTCTCTTTTATCAAAACAGGAACGAAGTTGTTAAGCCAGGGGTGAAACCCGAACCTTGACGACTAATTCCGCTCTCTATTTTGGTTTTACAAAACTCTCACCAAAGTCTCGACGGACTCCAACGACTTAAAGTCACCCTGTAACTGGAAGGATGCGTGCCGATCGCCCAGATTCGAGGCAAGAGCACAGTCCCGAAGGCCAGAGTGTGAACTAAAGTCCTTGTGAATAGTCGAATCACTTTGGTTAGTCGACGTCTAATAGCCGCAGACAATCTATTCTCGAATTTTTATGTGTTTCGATTCTGAACTCGCTACTGCCGACTCTGATGATGATTGTCGATTTTATATGTTTATGTGATTTTATCTGTTTATATGTTATGTTTTTGGTGTTTGTTCGCTTTTCGCTTTCTGTTTGATCGACACACATGACTCGCACTACACCTCTATCTCAATACGCTAACAAATCGCTACTTGTGGATACTCGCATGATTCATTACTCGCTTATGTTATACTATACGCTACGCTGCTCGATGTATCGCTACTCTCGAATGCTCGTGGACTTTAAATGATAGGATTTTCTATTCTGAGGTAGTCAGAATGCTCTAAGTGCTCTAGGTGCCTCTTGTGATTACATGCGTATGTGCTTCTGTGTTCTGTGAATTACGTGCTTCGGTGATTTGTGCCTCTATATGCTTATGTGTCTCTGTGACTATGTGCCTATATGCTACGTGATTATACGTGTTCCTGAGCTTTAGTAGTATTAGGCTTGTGAGGTGAGATTCGATTACGTTGTGTTGAGTCCTGTGGCGATGTCTGTTGCAGACAATGTCGTCATCTAGATCTCGCGCTACCCGAGACGCTCGCCAAAAGCAAGCAGACAAACGCCTCGCTGCCATGATTACTAAGCAAATGGCAAAGGTCGTACCTCAAGTCATCAGCGAACTGTACGAGAACATGAGCAAATCGTCTGAGGAATCTAGGATCGAAACCCCCAAAGCTGCTTTCAGCTTCAAGCAGTTCAAAGCTTGCAGACCAAAAGAGTTCACCGGCGAAGAAGGCCCTACGGCTTTGTTTCAATGGTTCGACTCGATCGAAGTCACCTTGGGTCAGAGTGGATGTCCTGACAATCTCCGCACACGGAATGTGACCGGCGTCTTCCAGTCCAACGCTCTAGACTGGTGGACTGCCGAGAGAAACAAGCGCGGAAATTGTGACAACCCTCACCAAACTAGGTATCCGTACGACTTAATTAATAATTAATTACTGCTTAATTACTGTGCTTACTTGAATGTGTGGATAAACTGCTACTTGAATGCTGATACATGTACTTACTTGCATCATACTTTACTTGCTGTCACTCCATGTTTTGCTTACAACACCTTTGTGACAACCTTGATGCACCAAACGCACAGTAGCACATTGAACGGATAACCTATTAAACGTGCTGTTATAGCCAGCACCAGGCAGGTACTGCCTCTAAGGCCTGTAAGAGCCTGAGATAGTTTGCTACACTAGTGGTGAGTGTAGGAATATAAGGGTTGTAGAACTGCGTCACTAGGAATGAGATACAGTGACCGGATGTGCCTAAAACGTACTTTAAGTACAAAATTCAGCACTTTAAATAATAATTCAGCATTTAGCTAACTAATAAAGTGCCAAAACATGGGAAAAATATTACTAGACACTTTCCAAGGTGTCGGGAATAAGTTGTGTCACTAAAAATAATATTAACGACACCTTAAGGCTTTGTTAAGCACTTTAACGGATCAATATCCAACCGAACAACCGGACTATACCCGGAACATAAAAATATTGTCATTAACATAGTTTTTCTTTTTCTAAGCCAGTTAGGGTCCCTGAATACCCTAACCCCCACTGTAATACACAACACACTACTAGCCGGGTTAAACCCTAAACTAACTAGATTAACCTAACTACATACTTAGTGTTTGGTTTGATTTGAACTAGAAACCCCCCCCCCCCCCCCCTTAACCAACCGTCCCCAAAAGGGGGACATACCTTGTCCTTCAAATGATTATTTTAATCTTCATGTTTAGTATCTAGAAAGCACATAATCCATTGGATCATAAATATTCTAAATGTCTATAAGTAGTAGACTAAACCCACATGATCATTCATCACATTTCACCACAAAACAACTCTCTCTCTCTCTCTCTCTAAAATACTCACGGCCGAACACCCTCTTGCACCCATCAATTTTTCGAGTTTATTTCAAGCAATTCCAAGATCATTCAAGTGTTAAAGATCACCTACAAGGAGGCTTGGTGCATTCGGAACGCGAAGGACCTCACTCTATTGCTTTTATCCTCTCATTTTGCGCTTAGATTCTTCCCTAGCCTCGGGCTAGTAGTAAGTTGCTTGAATCACCTTCTCGAACTATTTTAAGATGGTTAAAATGATTTGTAACGGTTAAAAGTCATGAACATACAAGTTGAAGCATAAAAGTCTACTAAAAATACTAAAAGTGTTGGTTAAAAGCTCATATGTTGTGTAAAACATGTAGTATTTGATTTATGTAGTTATTTGGACCCGATCTATGTTGTGGTAGCTCGGATCATCGTTTAACCCGGGTTGGTCATGATCATGGATCACGACATAGAGTTGTTTCGGATGTAACAAGGGTTAAATGATGAAACTCTACCACACACGAATCATGAACTTGTGTAAAAGCGATTCTACTTGTGAAATAGTGTTTAAAACTAGTAGATCTACGGATCTACAAGCGGTATTTTCAAAGGACCACGTGTCAAGAGAAAACATACTCTTAAAGACGGATCTTACATAAATAAAAGTGCTTTTGTAACCACACAAGTGTGTAGACACTTGTGTAACACAAAGTTTTGACAAAATAACTATTTTTGTAAAATTTACAAGAAGATGTAAAGACGGGATTTCTTTAAAAGCAAGGTTTTTAGGAAATCGGATTGCTTTATATATATAGATCCACTAAATGTAATGGGATTTACTTCATATTTTTTAGTAAATCACAAGTTCATGTAATTTTTGCGATTTACATGTTTATTGACTAGTTTGATGCGTTGAATATTGTTTTGGTTAAATAAGAAAATGGTTGATTTGATTTATAAAAGAAAATGATACGCTTGAAAGCGTGGCCACCTCCAGTTATAGAGGAAACTCTGGCGAAATTTTTCCAAAAACCTAACACTTAGAAATATTTTCACTATAAGTGTTAGAAATATTTGTCGACTTGTTTCCAAACTATGAATTTCGCCACGACTTTATTTACAAAATATCGGAGGTGGGATTTCACAAAATAAAACTTGATAAATATATATTTAGTATATATTTTCATAACAACACTCGTGGATTTTTACGATTATTTTGTGAAAATACTAGTATTATTTTTAGGGTAAAAATAATACTATCGAATGTTAATGGATCCAAAATAATACGATCGCCTCTACGATAAATATATAAGTTACACCGGTAATTATTATTACCACTCGATCATTAAAACGTAACTTACGCATTTTAAGAAAATATGACTTAACGCGTATTTTGTCAAGGTATTATTTTGGGGAAAAATTTATGTAATAGAAAATATAATATTTTTGAGAAGAATATTTATATTTTGGAGTTAGAAATAAAATATATTTTAAGTGAGACTTAATAATATATTACGAACACACATGTATTAAATCCCCCATCCTTGGGAAGGAAAATGATTACCACGTATACAGAATGTAAACACGAAATAGTTGTCTAACTATTTCCCAAAAACTTAAACCATAAAGCTAAGGCACGACCGTCCGTCTAACAGAGTTAGTACATGTAGGTCGTCGCACAGCTGCTTGATTTGGAGGTATACTTGGTAGAGACGCACCACAGTGAGTTCATGTCCCCCTTTTCTCTTAACTGTTTTCAGTTTTCTAAACTACGGGGGTGAAATACATGTTACATACTGATACGGACAATTACGAATGGTATGGTCAGCTAAGGAAGGAACTGTTAGGTTATGTGATTGGGTAGGTGAAATCTTAAGAACATTAGTCCTCGTAGTACGATCGAGGGATACAAGTGATAGGCCTATTTGAGCATAACAAATCCCATCCATGCGCCCTAAGGTTGGACCATGTGGTGACCTTGTCTTAACACCACCCATGCACCCTCAGGTTGGACCATGTGGTGACCTTGTCGTAACACCACCCATGCGCCCTCAGGTTGGACCATGTGGTGATCTTGTCCTATCCCCTCCCATGCACCCGCAGGTTGGACCGTGTGGTTACACATTAACTGATATGTTTCCTTATTTGCTTTCATACCAGAGTTTACAAACCATTCATACTTACAATGATTATAAAGGTTTATTCGCGCGCACATACTAAACACATGAACTCGCTCAACAATTTTTGTTGATTTTTCCAACTTACATGTATTTAAGGGAACTAAGGATTCTGGCACGGTATGCTACGTTTTCCCGCTGCATAAGAGTTTCGAGGTCATCCAAGTTTAGGGGATGTGACTTTTACCTGGACGAGCCACAATCCTTAAACTGCGCTTATTTCGTGTTGATGTTTGTGTCTTCCGAACAATGTTTTATGTTATCAGGTTGTAGTTTCCGTTGCATGTGTCAACGCCTTAAGTCAATGTTGTATTACTTATGTTTTAAGACTTAAATCAATGGATGATCTTGCATGATTTTATTTTCATATAGCTTTGTTATGATTAAGCTATGGTATTAAGAAGTCACACCAAATTAACCACGCTTCCGCAAAGCCAGGGTGTGACAGCTTGGTATCAGAGCTCTGATCATAGCGAACTAGGATTCCTTCTCGAGTCTAGACTATGATCACTAGGGCTCTCACGAAAACATTTTTACTGCATACCACTCAAGTCCAGATCCAAAACTTTTTACAAACAAATGTTGAGCACATTTATTTATTATTTATAGGCTCAGTCTGAGAGGCTGAGGCTCGGTCTGGAGGACCGAGGCTCGGTTTAGGAAACCGAGGTAGTTGCCTAGTGGGACTGGGGAGAGCAGTCTGAGAGGCTGGGAGAATAGGCTAGTGGGACTAGGAAGAGCAGTCTGAGAGGCTGGGAGAATGTGGCTAGTGGGACTAGGAAGAGCAGTCTGAGAGGCTGGGAGAATTTGGCTAGTGGGACTAGGAAGAGCAGTCTGAGAGGCTGGGAGAATGTGGCTAGTGGGACTAGGAAGAGCAGTCTGAGAGGCTGGGAGAATTTGGCTAGTGGGACTAGGAAGAGCAGTCTGAGAGGCTGGGAGAATGTGGCTAGTGGGACTAGGAAGAGCAGTCTGAGAGGCTGGGAGGCTAGTGGGACTAGGAGAATTGTTTGATTGCTTGCTTGGTGACTAATGTGCTTGTCTGATTATATGATTGATTATTTGTGCATATTTGTGCTTATGATACAGACACCATGGATTCATCAGGCACTGGTGAATCGGGCACCACGGACCCTAGACCCATAGTATCGGACGACTTGGAGTCTTCAGAGCATGAGGTCCACACATCAGAAGTTACTAGCACAGACGAGGATGACTTTCAGCCCTTTGCGCTACCCGACGCTGTCGATGAGACCGCTAATGGTCCTTTTGCTGGGTACCTACCACTCGTAGAGATCCCTGCTCCCATACCTTTGGCCGTTTATCCTGCTTACGATATGCTCCTCGACGCCGACGTTGACGACGACGTCGATCCGTTTGATGATGAGCCCCTGGAGGACGATGTTGAGGGCGAGGCCCTTCTAGCTGACATTGGTCTTTTGTTACTCGCAGATGCCCCAGCTGAGGAGTCACCTGCACACTCACCCGCTCCAGACTCCTTCGAGTATGTGGCCTCCGCACCGTCACACACTCGGAGCGCACAGCACTAGTCACACGGTTCAGGCTGGCATGCCCATTGATCCTGTGATTGCTGACCTACCCATTGACGATCACCCTACTGATGCACCACTACTGGAGGGTGACCATGTTATTGCTGCTGATCATGTTGATCCCCCACTTATCGTTGTTATACCTGCTGACTCTCTTGTTGCACCCCACCCTGACCCTGTGCCTGTACAGTTCGATCATGCGCCTTTTACAACCCAAGTTGATCCTCGATACGCGCACACCCGAAATGGGTGGATAGACGATGACAATGGTTACCCACCTTTCTTGTTTCCTGTGACGCTCTCTTGTGGCCCCTGTTTCAGCCCCTGTTCCAGTTCCTATGGATGCACCTTTGCTACCCACACTTACCGCTGATGGCCTCCACACCGTTACATGACCCGGAGCCTGCACTCGAGCCAGCTGCTACACCATTTGGGTCAGCTTGATGTTGCGCCTGCCGAACCTACACCTTTACATGATCACGACCCTGTTTCTTTTTGGTCTGCCATACATTGCACCTCTTATATCTACCTGCATCAGCCAATCTCCTCATTTGTGCGATGTTCGTTTTTACACACCGAAACCGCTGACATTGCTCCCTTCCCCTATGAAGACCAACGTCCATTGCGCCAAGATGCCTATAGCTTTCCTTTAGAATAGAACCGCACCTCGGGGAGGTACTTTAGGTCAGCACCCGCATAACGATTCATATTCTACAACAGCATATTCCCAACTACACAAGTCGCACCACTTGCTACATTCACCTCTACAACGTCAGGACGAGCCATCTCGATGATTCCTATTGTACACTGTGCTGAAGTTAGACCCTTACATTATAAAGGCCACACGCGAGATGAGTTGCTCCTGTAACATCAACCACAGTTAAGGATATGAGTCACAGAATGTTGGAGCTTGAGCTGACGCCACAATTGGCAACTTCATTTGCAAAACATTACATAACCAAAAACATGATTAAGGTGTCTACATCACAAGACAGCATTTTGCTAGAAAAGTTTATGTTAGACACCAGGATTCTGATACACATTTCTTTACTATCGGGCGGCAGGGCAGATAATTACCCCGACGTATATACCAGCTCGAGGAGGGACTCTCGCATATTAGCGGTCACTTTTCTTTCCTCCTCCACCCCAGTCACCAGTATAGTTGATTTCTGAACTATGCGGATTGCATTACATTTGAGTGAAGACCCTAATGACGAGCCGAAACCGTGAAGACCCTTAAAGACCACGTCTGACTACGTAATTTTGATACACTGATATACTTGTTGGGCAAGGGTAGTGTGACCCTGTGTCCCTTTTGATATGATACGCTTTGTAAGACAATGCAATTGCGATCGGAAGATAACGAGAGCAAATAAACATACGACAACCCTTGTGGCCCTTAGTCACTTGTAATGTACAATGCAGTTATACAAATTTTAAACATTATATTGCGGTCTCGAATTACGATAGCGCAATCGCAATATTCCCATTATATGTGATGTTGGGATTAATTGTCCTAATCCTATAACATGAGATGTTATGCGATCGATTAATTTATAACATGAGATGTTATGTGCTCGATGAATGATATTACGTGCGTGCGTTATTTACTTACTATGACCTGACCCATACGATCATCATTTAGAAGATGCCTCCAAGACGGGATGTACGCATACCCACCAACGAGGCGGAACTTCAGGGAATCATTGCTGCAGTCATCGCACAATACGAGGCCCAGCGCTCCAAACGCAACGGAGGTACCTCAGGAAATAACCCACCCAACGGCTCCACCTACAAGCAGTTCTTAGGCTGCCAGCCCCGACATTTCGACGGCACTGGGGGTGCCGTAGCCTTCGTACGCTGGATTGAGAAAACGGACACTGTTTTGCGTGCGAGCAAATGCGCCCCAAGAGATCAGGTCACGTACATTTCCGGGCTGTTCCGAGATGGGGCTCTGTCATGGTGGAAACTTCAGGTTCAGACAATGGGCGAGGCTGCTGCGTATGCTTTATCATGGGACAAGCTGAAAGAGCTAATGCATAAAAAGTACTGTTCGAGAACAGAAAGCCAGAAGGTAGAAACTGAGTTCTGGAACTTGAAGATGGAAGGTCCAAAAATAGCTGAGTATGTGGAGAAGTTCCAAGTTCTATCACGTATCGTTCCTTACATGGTAGATCCGGAGTTTAAGAGGATTGAGCGTTTCATTTGGGGATTGGCACCCCAAATCATGAGCATGGTAACGACATCAAAGCCTGCAACAATCACTGAGGCCATCAATCTAAGTGTAGCCTTGACGGAATAGACATTCAGGATGGACAAATTTTCAACCTCTGAGGAGAAAAAAGAGACTCATGTAGAGTCATCTGGGGACAACAAGAGAAAGTTGGCGAATTTCAAACAGGGTACCCAGTCGAGTAGCAACAACAAGGCCAAAAAGAGAAAAGAGTACACGGGTATCCTACCAAAGTGCGACAACTGTTGACGTCACCATAACAGGCGGTGTAGATATGGAAAATGTGGTAACTGTGGCAAGGTGGGACATGTCGAGGAAACGTGTCGGCAGGGTACTAAACATAGAAATAGAGGTCAAGATGGTAGCGGAAATCGCGGAGGAAATAACGACGGCAACAACTATCAAAGCAGGGATGGTGACGATCAAGGCTGTGGCCAAGCATGTTTTAATTGCGGTGATGTGGGGCATTTCAGGAAGTATTGCCCTAAGAACACTCAGGCACGTGGATGAAAACTCAACAGCGGGGATAGAATCCAAGCGTGGATATCGGTACGTCTCATAATAGTTAATGTTATGCTCTATTTGACAGTATTGTCAAATTTTAGCTTCAGAAAATATAGTTGTTTTAGTAGTAAGTAACCTAGATACCCAGTTCTCGATAGAACAAGCCTAACGGAAGCTTCGACGTGATAATTGGGATGGACTGGTTGTCGGACAACCCGGCGGAGATTGTCATCCGCGCCCCGACGACGAACGGAGAAATGATCGTGATTCATGGAGCAGGATACGCTCCTACGGATTATCAGGCAAAGAAGACACGAAAATTTTCGCACAAAGGATGTGTTGCATTCTTGGCTCATGTCGTGGAAAAAGAAGCCGAAGAACCAAAACTCGAAGATATCCCTGTGATTGGAGAATACCCTGAAGTCTTCCTCAAAGACTTACCGGAATCGTCTCCTCAACGATTAGTCGAATCTCGCGTCGATTTAATTCCAGGCACTGCACCCGTAGTCGATGCATCGTAGCGACTTACATTTTCGGAGATGCAAGGATTGACAGAGAAGTTTTAGCAATGGATAGAGAAGGAAGATAACAGACCAAAATTCCCTTTTGGGGTAACCCCATTTCTACTCGTCAAAAAGAAGGATGATGATTTTCAAATAAACATCAACTACCAGGAGCCGAACGAGCTAACACACGAGAGTTGGACTCATACTAAGGGTTAACGAACCTCTTATATAACTAACTATGAGGACCCAACTACCACTACACAACTGATCGACGATCGAGCGTCGTTAGCGGTGAAATTCAGGAAGAAAGTTTACCGATGAAAATTGTGGGACAATGACTAGTTCTTAGACGTACATAAAAGTGGTGCTTCCTACACAATGCACAAACCAGCCTACACGGGACACGAAATCTGGAGGATTTAGAAAACATATATTTAGGACCTTGGGAACCCAGGTCCAAACTCGTAAAGGTTTTTATTTAGGAACCATATCTGTCAACTCAATCAACCATCATTAACGTGGCGCATATGCCAGTTCCGTTAACCAAACAGAGAATACTTGGATTTCTTTTACTTCTGGCAAGTAGATGTTTGCATCTCTGCTCCCCTTAATGGTAGTAGTTGCATCACACAAGTTTTCTTCGCTGAGAGCGAACACACATTTGATTCGATACTTGGTCATTTCTTCATTTAGCAAGCACTCATTGTTTCAGTACTCGGAAACTTTCATGACTCACATGCATCATTTGCTACGCACGTGGTTTTGTTTCGAACAAACACTTCATTGAAATTTAAATATTACCTTGCTAAATCCAATTACTGATTCGTGATTCGAATGACCTACATTTTTGTCATTATTGACTCTTTTGTTATCAAGTCAACACACTTATTTAAACTACTTTCTTTCAAGTTACATGTTTGCTATCATGTCAAGATTTCCTTGTTGATACGTACGGTTATTGTTTGGTTACTAGGTTCAACTGTTTGAACTTATCCAGCTCACCTGCTTAAATTGAGACGCCATATGATGCATTGAGAGCACCATATTCTAATACTTTGGCACAGATTCTTTTGTTTCGGGTCATAGTAGACTTATTTGGTCTAAGACTCCACTAAATCGTTGATAGATTTCGATACCTTACAGTGATACTTTCACAGAACAGAAGCTTGCGCTTTTTGACTACTCACTTCGTACACGGATTTAATCGATTATTTGACAACTTACCCTAAATCCGTTTCTTTATCACAATTAAATCACTCTCAACACACGGGCGTGCTGAGTCAAAAGTACATAAATTCATTTCATATCATGATGTACCCCCCTAACGATTCTTTCGTTGTGAATCAAATGCCTTGCGATACTTATTACATTTCATCTTCGATTGGAAACAGTGGATCTTTGATGTTCCGTATTTAACTGAAAACTCTGTAACATGGTATAAATCAAATCTTCAGATTGCCTCAGTACACTTTCATTTGATTTCAAACGCGGTGAACTTGTTCAGTCACCACTATTATTGGGAAATACCATTACGACACCTTGTGGTGTCATCATAAACTTGTAGCTTGTGCTAATCGTGGTAACCGTTTTACACGAGACCACACATACTTCTGTTTGATTTATCATTTAAACATTCTGATGCAACTACGAATCAAGACAATGATACACCAGATTCACTTGTATTCCATTCGGTGTATCTCCACTATTCAAAAATGTCGACACACTAAACCTTACTAGACATTTATTCAAGAGTTGACAGATCATTTTACTATTACGTTGAGTTGTTACTTTTGATTTCATATAACGGGTGCTATGGTTTGTAAAAAAAAAAAACCGTTAGCACATGGTAACCAATCGTTTAAAAGAATCTTATTAGTCAAAACTCCACTTTTGTGGAACCCCTGCTAGCCGGTTTACACTAGATTATACGTCAAGTACGTTTTGTACCGTTGACATCCAATGCTAGAAGCACACACCTTTCAACCCTAGGATTCGGGTTGATATATATTCTAGGACTTAGCTAATGTGAGTAAGGTCTGTTTCGATTTGATGATTATCTACTTCGATATTATCCATATACATATGTGTGTGACTTAACCATAAGTAGTAGGGTAGTACAAATTTCGAGGACGAAATTTATTTAACGAGGGGAGAATGTGACAACCCTCACCAAACCAGGTATCCGTACGACTTAATTAATAATTAATTACTGCTTAATTACTGTGCTTACTTGAATGTGTGGATAAACTGCTACTTGAATGCTGATACATGTACTTACTTGCATCATACTTTACTTGCTGTCACTCCATGTTTTGCTTACAGCACCTTTGTGACAACCTTGATGCACCAAACGCACAGTAGCACAATGAACGGATAACCTATTAAACGTGCTGTTATAGCCAACACCAGGCAGGTACTGCCTCTAAGGCCTGTAAGAGCCTGAGATAGTTTGCTACACTAGTGGTGAGTGTAGGAATATAAGGGTTGTAGAACTGCGTCACTAGGAATGAGATACAGTGACCGGATGTGCCTAAAACGTACTTTAAGTACAAAATTCAGCACTTTAAATAATAATTCAGCATTTAGCTAACTAATAAAGTGCCAAAACATGGGAAAAATATTACTAGACACTTTCCAAGGTGTCGGGAATAAGTTGTGTCACTAAAAATAATATTAACGACACCTTAAGGCTTTGTTAAGCACTTTAACGGATCAATATCCAACCGAACAACCGGACTATACCCGGAACATAAAAATATTGTCATTAACATAGTTTTTCTTTTTCTGAGCCAGTTAGGGTCCCTGAATACCCTAACCCCCACTGTAATACACAACACACTACTAGCCGGGTTAAACCCTAAACTAACTAGATTAACCTAACTACATACTTAGTGTTTGGTTGGATTTGAACTAGAAACCCCCCCCCCCCCCTTAACCAACCGTCCCCAAAAGGGGGACATACCTTGTCCTTCAAATGATTATTTTAATCTTCATGTTTAGTATCTAGAAAGCACATAATCCATTGGATCATAAACATTCTAAATGTCTATAAGTAGTAGACTAAACCCACATGATCATTCATCACATTTCACCACAAAACAACTCTCTCTCTCTCTCTCTCTAAAATACTCACGGCCGAACACCCTCTTGCACCCATCAATTTTTCGAGTTTATTTCAAGCAATTCCAAGATCATTCAAGTGTTAAAGATCACCTACAAGGAGGCTTGGTGCATTCGGAACGCGAAGGACCTCACTCTATTGCTTTTATCCTCTCATTTTGCGCTTAGATTCTTCCCTAGCCTCGAGCTAGTAGTAAGTTGCTTGAATCACCTTCTCGAACTATTTTAAGATGGTTAAAATGATTTGTAACGGTTAAAAGTCATGAACATACAAGTTGAAGCATAAAAGTCTACTAAAAATACTAAAAGTGTTGGTTAAAAGCTCATATGTTGTGTAAAACATGTAGTATTTGATTTGTGTAGTTATTTGGACCCGATCTATGTTGTGGTTGCTCGGATCATCGTTTAACCCGGGTTGGTCATGATCATGGATCACGACATAGAGTTGTTTCGGATATAACAAGGGTTAAATGATGAAACTCTACCACACACGAATCATGAACTTGTGTAAAAGCGATTCTACTTGTGAAATAGTGTTTAAAACTAGTAGATCTACGGATCTACAAGCGGTATTTTCAAAGGACCACGTGTCAAGAGAAAACATACTCTTAAAGACGGATCTTACATAAATAAAAGTGCTTTTGTAACCACACAAGTGTGTAGACACTTGTGTAACACAAAGTTTTGACAAAATAACTATTTTTGTAAAATTTACAAGAAGATGTAAAGACGGGATTTCTTTAAAAGCAAGGTTTTTAGGAAATCGGATTGATTTATATATATAGATCCACTAAATGTAATGGGATTTACTTCATATTTTTGAGTAAATCACAAGTTCATGTAATTTTTGCGATTTACATGTTTATTGACTAGTTTGATGCGTTGAATATTGTTTTGGTTAAATAAGAAAATGGTTGATTTGATTTATAAAAGAAAATGATACGCTTGAAAGCGTGGCCACCTCCAGTTACAGAGGAAACTCTGGCGAAATTTTTCCAAAAACCTAACACTTAGAAATATTTTCACTATAAGTGTTAGAAATATTTGTCGACTTGTTTCCAAACTATGAATTTCGCCACGACTTTATTTACAAAATATCGGAGGTGGGATTTCACAAAATAAAACTTGATAAATATATATTTAGTATATATTTTCATAACAACACTCGTGGATTTTTACGATTATTTTGTGAAAATACTAGTATTATTTTTAGGGTAAAAATAATACTATCGAATGTTAATGGATCCAAAATAATACGAACGCCTCTACGATAAATATATAAGTTACACCGGTAATTATTATTACCACTCGATCATTAAAACGTAACTTACGCATTTTAAGAAAATATGACTTAACGCGTATTTTGTCAAGGTATTATTTTGGGGAAAAATTTATGTAATAGAAAATATAATATTTTTGAGAAGAATATTTATATTTTGGAGTTAGAAATAAAATATATTTTAAGTGAGACTTAATAATATATTACGAACACACATGTATTAAATCCCCCATCATTGGGAAGGAAAATGATTACCACGTATTGATGCGTGTGAAGTGTTATATATATTAGGTGTATATTTTAAGCCCTTTTTAACACTTATTTTAGCCAAGTTTTAAATTTATAAAACACGATATTTCACTAACACTAAACACACATATGGGCAAGTGCACCCATCGTTGAGTGTAGTATAGCGTTGGTAAGATACCGAGGTCGTCCAAGGACACAAGAGCTTTTAATACCAGTTTATCCTCAACGTCTAACCAAAGTAAAAGTTTAGAAAAATGTTTTAAACTAAGAAAAATAAAAACTAACTAAAATGCTGAAAATAAAAATAAAATAAAAACAGATAGACAAGATGAATCACTTGGTTCCGACTCGTATCTAGTATAACCTTTGATTATTTCCGCACTTTTGCACATAATTAAGAGATTATCTTAGTTATTGTAGTAGGCCCCTCTTTTGAAGGTGACGTTACCCTCACCCCAGTAGTTTGAGTCAGCAGGGATACAATCCTAAAGGGGTGGATTATTGGAAGATAATGAATTAAGTTATTAATGCAGTATTGTGGTAGGCCCCGCTTTTGGCGGTGACGTTACCCTCGACTAAGTAGTCTGAGTCAGCAGGGATACAGTCCTAAATAGCCGGGTTATAGTATTAATAGTAGTTAACTTATGAGGGGATCAAAGAGTTTGGACCCCCGCCATCCAATATCGTGAAGTATTGAAGGAGGTCCTACTAAATTTGACCCAGGTCCATTGCAGGACCTCTAAACGCTGAACAATGGCAAGACCTTTACCAAACCGTTCCCTTAACCCCCTACCAGGTAGCCAACATACCTCCATATAGACCGTGGAGATATGAATGGTGAAAATCCTTTATTTTATATAGACAGTAAAATAATGCCAAGACACCACGGACAAACGATAAGGAAAGATCACCTTCAACATAAGTAACTAGTTATTAAAGTCATTAATACAAAACCAAATAAAAAGTGCAAAAGATTAGAAATAAAAAGTATTATACTAGACACTTTGTCTTCACCAAGTGATGTAAGAGACTTAGGCAAACATGGCCTTGATTGTCAAGAACTCTTACGATCAATCTTGGATCCCGAGACGACTCACACACTCTATGATGGACAATGGATGATGGTGGTGGATGATGGTGTTGTGATGGTGGTGGGTGGTGGATGAAGTGTGAGAGAGGTGGTGTGCCAAGGGATGAGATGAAATGAATCCAAGCACTCCTATTTATAGGCTGAACAGAGAGCTGGACACGGCCCCGTGTCCGCTGGACACGGCCCCGTGCCCGTCTGACACTCTCTCTCCTCATTAATTGTAATTCGCAATTACAATAAATGCGCCTGCTGTACTTTCGACACGCCCCCGTGTCCGCTGAGCACGGCCCGTGGTGGGCAATAGAAGCTTCTATAGGTTTGTCTTTTCTGCTGCTTCTTGGGCACGGCCCCGTGCTGGCTGAGCACGGGGCGTGTTCAGCCTTCTGTTTTCTCTATTTTGCTTTGGAAGGTGCCGGTGAGGGTTCGGGCAATCCACTAATGTTCCTTTTCTTGTATTTATGTTGGATTTAGCTGTCTTTTTGCTTCTTTTGCGTTTTTGAGCTCATTTAATCCTGAAAATACAAAAGGAAGACAAAAACACTCTTTTTCCAATATTAGTACTAAAAAAGGGTTAGTTTTATGACTCATTTGATGTAATTTATATGTTGCATTTTACACACATCAAATACCCCCACACTTGAACTTTTGCTTGTCCTCAAGCAAAACTCTTTAATATTTGGCTTACACTCCCAAATGGAATAGGTAGAAGAGAAGGTTTTGGGCTTGTCATAGAGTGTCGGGATTTCCAAGATCTTTTTGGGGTTTTATTTTTATTTATTTACACTCCTATTCGTAATGATTTATTTAGAACTGTTCATAAAAGAAATTACTTAATTAGGCATAACATATTTTTTTAAAATTCTATTTATATACAAGTTCACATACCTCGCGGGGAAATCACTCACACTCGGCCGAAGGTGTATTTTTAGTGAATCACTCGAGAGCGGTCCTGGAACTTATTCCTACCATAGGCTTGCCAAAAAAATCAATCCTCCTCCTTTTTAACTTTTATACCTTTGTAGATATCAAGAGGACTTTATGGGTTAAGGGTTGGCTAGGGTTAAAGGTAGGTGATTGGGTTAGTGGTTAGTAAAAAAAAAGGGCAAAAAGCGTAACAAGTGTCGGTTTTCGTATATATATATTTTTTTTTCAACTTTTTATTTTTAATGAAGCTTTTATTCAAACAAAGTTATTTTTTATTACTTTATTTGTTTATTTTCTTTTTGCTTCATTAATTTTTTTTTTTTTTTTTTTTTTACGAAGAACCGAACTTGTTACTAAAATAAAGGGTAAAAATGAAAAAGGTTTTGGTGGGTGAAAGGGTTTTTGTTTTGGGTGATGAAACGAAAAGGTTTAGGCTCAAAGGGGCTAACTAGGGGGATTTTTGGGTAGGTGGTAAAAGAAAAAGAAAAAATAATGGTGTAGAAAAAATGTTAGTCCTAATGCCTCCATCATTTACTTACTCGGGTTTAAGTTGATAAGGACCGGGAATGTATTGTTATGGCAAGTTCTAGAGTCGTAAGAACCAAGCGGCTATTCACACAAGAAACGAAAAATGAGCATTTAGTCAAATGATATGGAATTGTGTGCTCAATAAAGGCTAAAAACTCACTTTTGTGGGAATGGGTTTTTATGTGATCAAGTATATATAATCAAATTTTAAATAAGTTTGTCATGCCTTTTCATAATTTTCTTATGTTGGTTCTTTTTATCACTACGCTATCGGTTGTAAATTTGTAAAAATATAACCTTTTTGAGAGCTTGAATTTCCCGAGTTAAACCTAGACAAGTAAAAAAAATTGAAATTTTTGAAAAAAAATTGGGGTGATTAGCGGTTCCAATAGAGTTTTGTGTAAGGCTTGTATTTAGGACTTGCAAAATTCAAGGTTTTAGCATCCCCCCCACACTTAAATTACACATTGTCCTCAATGTGTCCCAAAAAAAAATTTTTAGGTTGATTAGATGCGTAAAATAGTGTTTAAAAAGCAAAAATTTGTGTTACTGGGCACTGAACACGGCCTCGTGTAGAGTGGGCACGACCCCGTGTTCAGGTGCCAGTAACAAGAACTTACAGAAGGTGGACACGGCCCCGTGTCCACTGAACACGGCCACGTGTCTGACAAAATTTTTGCAGAACAGCAGGTCTAGGAGGTGAGCACGGGGGCGTGTTGGCTGGACACGTCCCCGTGTGGACAGTCTGAAAGCCTGAAAAACAGGTTTCTTCCTCCGGTTTTTCCATCCTAGCCCTATAGGTGCTGAGGCTTAACACCTTAAGCCTTGGTTTGTACCTGTTCCAACACTTAATACCACACCAAGCAATACCAACATCCTACATTACCAAAGTTAATTGTTCCACGCATAAAGTAAAAAAAAAAAATGCAGAAAATAGTTAGGAAAAGTAAATTGTCTAACACTTGGCACGCAGGCCATCAATTGTTCAAGATTGCAAAGGGTTAACCTGGGGAGCCACCAATCAACCGCTTCCTCCTATTCTCCTCCCGCCTACTCCATGGCATCATCATCATCATCATCATCATCATCATCATCATCATCGTCATCCCCTCCACGGCGTTCAATGTGGTCTCGTATGTATCCGACATCGTTTTGTATCTCGGATAGGTTTCTCTCGATAGCTCCGACCCAGTGGTAGGTGTTGCTCGCCATGTTATAGGTGTTCCGAGTACACATGAGGTTTTCCTGCAACAAATCATGCAAACTTTGAAAATTAGGAAAACTGCCTCCCGAGGAGGATGATTGGCCCGGATCACCGTGGGGTGGGTATTGGTACTGATGATGTTGCGGTGCTGGGAGGACAAGTGCTTCTTGCGGGTTCCATGCATGACCTTGCATCCTTTGAAAGGTTACCGTCCCGTCTTCTGCCTCATAAACCAGGTTCATCGAGCGGCATATGTGAATATCCACCGTACCCGACCATGGGCTCCTCTCAAATGCCCTCGGAATGTGGGCGAAGTGCCTGAAGAGACGGTGCACCCACCCCCCGAAGAAAATAGGAGTTGGTGCACTAGCAAGGCGGTTGTGATGCATGTTTCGGAGCATGAGGAACGGAACATCGAGCGGCCT